>JAFELO010001117.1:380284-395207 GCA_017140195.1 Eumaeus atala
ATATCCGACTCGCGAGCCACAGGTGACGTATGTAGTGATTCGGGCGGGTCGTGTGCAGATAGGGATTGTGATGACGTAGAGGCGGCGGTCGAGTGTGAATCCTCTACTGTGACCAGCTTGGAGGGTCCTTCGGCGGGCGAGGACACCGCGCGCTTATGCGGGCGTAGCTCCTCCAGCTCCGCTAGGAACTCCTTCTTCTCCTCTTCAGAAGGGAACAGGGGCCTCCTCACGATCACCCGTTCAGCCTTCTTCCGTGGCATCTTCTCGTTGTTGGTCGGTCCTCCGTCGGACTCGCTGTTCACTGCCCCGACCTTTCTTCAAAAAGGTCGTGGAGTATGTCGCGCGGTGCGGCTTTTGACCTGTTGGGTCTAGGTCTCCTCTTATATACCAGACTATATGTATACAAAAAGCTCGTTGGCTTCGTCCGAGTTCTAAACACGGCACGGAATAACAATTATTCCGGACCGCGTTCCGAACAAGGACGAGAGGGCTGGGGTGCAATCGGGACGACACTATCTCTCCCTCACCTTCCGGCAAGAGAGGGACAGCAGGCGTTTCCGAGTGCGGTAGTGTGGATGATATATATATAAATACTTCAAATACCTACAAATTAGGTTCTGTGGCGAACTGTACTCTAAAGAAATCCTTCTACGACACGGTTTTTTAATGTTCAAATTAATTTTATGGCGGGCAAGTAATTTTAGATGTCAGTTTTTTGATTCGTTTTATTAACATTTTCTAACTCTTAATATTTTAAAAAACTAAGCTAGAACATAGCAAGAGGAAGCAATGCTGCCTTGTACCCAAATTGGGCCGGCTCGACCCGGAAGGTATGTCTCGCTATTATGATGCCACCGCAAAGTGACAGCTACGCTGTAGCTTGCTGTCTGTGAGAGGAGGGAGAATGAGGAGTATGCAAACATAATTTTTATGTCTATGGATGTAAGTAGACATCACTGCTTGTTTTCCTCTGTATAATATAAAAGGACTATTCAAATATTTCTCAAAAAAAAAATTACACCAAAGAGGAATGAATGTGCTTTAGATAGACTCTAGACAGAAGTACAACTGAGAAATTGGGAATATTTGTTTCATATCAGTGGAACTCGTCCTCTACAGCACGCCCGTCTCTAGAGCGTCTTCATTTAATATCGCCATCTCGATTTTATTTACAAAGGAAAAATTTATTCGTGAAATTTGGTTTCGTCGGGTCCAGACTCCAGGCAGCCAGATGAAATACTCTTCCCGCGCATAGGAAACCTTGACTCTCGGCTCTATTCCTACCAAAAAACACTTTTATATCATGACTGATGTTTTTCTTGCGATTGCTCCAAACATAAGTTTGGATACACGTATTACTTCCTCAAAGTTGAGCAAAATTCAATAGAAAATATTTGATTATCTTCTGGTATAGACGACGGAAATGAGCGTTATTATAGATAAGATTTCTTTGTTTGGTTTATAGTTTGTTTTGGTACATTCAAGTTTTTCGTGCTTGTAGAAATTCGAAAGGGCAACCAAATTCGCACCATTACCAAATATATTACAAACTTAACGTAAGAAATATTAAGTATTTTTTTTGTAGCTTGCACTAGATGAATAATAAAAAACTGTTCTTCCAAAATAAAACGGTTTTGATTGTTTACTTGTTTGAAAAAAAAAAATCAGAAGGCTCAAATATTTCGAACTTAATTTTTTTTTTTGAGTCTAGTAGCTATATTCATGAGCAAGGTTAAAATCCTTAGGTACCTATACTGTGACACTGCGACCAATAGGACCGAAATTACCCGAATGAAACAACGTGACGTTGCTAGTAATAAATATGCAGACAAGACAGCAGGTTTCTATGGTTTGGTTTGTTCTCTGCCCTGCCCCATTAGGAAAATGGTCTGAACATGTCTAGTTCTTGTTGTGTTATTTCCTCACAGTTTTAAAACGACTAGTTAAATTTAAAATGTATTCCTCTCAATTGTATGCCAGGCGTACTGAATTCAATGGATGCGAGCTGTACCTGTAATAGTCAGCGCTTCAGAATCGCATCAGTTCATTGCTCCAGGTGAATGTATGACCTGGTTTACAGTGTCATTGCGCCTGTTTGAGGTATATGCTGAGTTGTGAGCAGGTACAATTAGAAGTGCTGAATTATTGACTGGGTGTAACAATAATATCTGTGGACTTACCACCCCACCTTAGCCTAGTCCTGTGCTAAGTACCGTAAGGACTTGTGCTACAGGTACAACGGTAATATATTTATATATAATTTTATAGATTTAAGAAGTTTTATATTGTAAAAAGATCCTCTTTTATAAAATAACTCTGAAACTTCTTATGAAGAGGACAACAGAGTAACAGAGTTCTTTTATAAAACAGGACTTTAAGGAGACAAGTGTGTGCAGAGACACAAGTGGTATATTTATTCATTCTTTCCTTTGTGGAACTGGGTCGACAGTACGACACGACCTGAAGACACCAGGCACGTAGCAAGAATGCATCGCAGTTGTTTTTTTAATAGCATAAGGGGGACAATGAGCAACCGGGGCCTTTTGATGACTACCGACGCCCATGGACATTCGCATTGTTACGCTCCCAATGGGCCACCGGCAACTTACTCACTCAATACCGGTATCAAGTAAGCGAGAGATGCTTCCCCGGTCGTGCCGGCCTAATTATGTTGCATAGGAGGATGTAGTGTCATGCACCATGCATGGTACTATATAATCAGATGCAGCATGGCACTTCCTCTTCCAAAAATGAAAATCATTAACTTTTATAATATGTTGTATAGTTGATCGAAGTATTTTAGTAAGAAATATTTTCATGGCTGCAGTATAACCGAATCATTATACATCGCGTTTTTATGCGGTCTGTGAGCAGCGAGTGGCACATTGAGGAAGACAGGGTAAAGAGGGCAACGCGTCTTACATAACCATTAGCCATGTGTTTTATCTTGTCTAGTGTTGTAGGTCTAGTTATAGTAAAATATTTTTTTATTAGTGTACTGCACATCAGCTAAGTAGTGCACAATTCCAGTAAGGCGTGTAGGTCTTATTTTAGCAATATTAATTTGCAAAAGATCCATCGGAGCAATTTGATGACTACAGACACCTATTATAATCCACAAAGTTCTGCATCTGCATAATGTCTACGTTATGCAGATGCGTTTTCTCCTTTATTCCGTCCCTTCATAGGCCACAGAATACTCACAAGCCGCACGAAACACGATGGTAAAGCCAGCACTTTTAAGGCGTTATCCTTTAAGCGAGACATACCTCTCCGGTTACACGAACCCGATTCGAGTATGCCGGAGCCTTGTGTAAATAAAGTGGAGATTCTAAATTGGATTCTATTCGTTAAGTTTTGAACTAAAAAAAGAAGAAACATTCATGGGCTTCGAAATATTTCATGTGAGTCAATAAATAATTAGAAATCCGTAGTTTCCGGTACGTGAGCGTTTAGCTCCCACTACTTGTCCGATATTGCGTCAAGTCGGGATCTGTATACCACAGACGTCAAATGTCTAACGCCCCTCGCATCGCATATGTTTAGCTAACTTTAAATGTTTAGTTTCTTAGTCAATTCTATTAAATGTTTATGGCCTATGTAACAAAAGGGGTCAAAGACGTTATGTCCAGCAGGTGATGAATATTTTATAGACCAGTAGGTAATTATTATTTGTGTGTTTATTCACATCATTAAATATTAAAAGGCACAAGGACTGCAGGCAATAGATCGACAAAGTAGTCACTTACAGATCGAACGAAATGCGATACCATAGCAGTTCATCAGCTTACGCCGACATTATAATATAATCAAAGTGCCAAAGGCCCAATTTGATTGCACATAGCAATTGCAATATTCCATAATATTTATAATAAACCTGGAAAAGCTGATATCAAGCTGATATAATACAGTAGTATTAGTAGATGGATATCAGCTATATTTTTAGAATAGGGGGTCAAACGAGAAATAGGAGACTTTTTACGACTACCGACGCAAATGAACATCCACATATTTACTATATCGAAGCGTTGCCCTCCTTAGGGCAATTTATATTTTTTATTATTTATAATTTCAAACTTATAGGTTGAAGTTTGCTGACAACTGATAACGCCTATCCGTATAACAAGTATCTTCCAAAATTTGAATCAGGCAGATGTCAACGAGTGCAATTTATAATGATAATTACGTAAGATATAATTAAAAAACCACACGAAACGCGACACTGAGGATGTCACTTTACGGTGATACTATGTGAGCGAGAGGTACCTCCCCGTTCGTGCCGGCCCAATTCCGTTGCATACGAGGATGTAGTGTAATGCACTATGCATGGCACTACCTCCTCCGATGCATGATGGCGCTACCTTTTCTGAATATAGGCATGTTAAACGTTATCTTTAACATAGCTACATAGCAATTGTAGCAAGAATTTTAGTAAACATTCAAGCTATTGAAGTTTCGCTAATATTGAAGCACAAAGTTAAAAAAAGTAAGTTTAAAGTAGAGTATCTCGTAAACAATTTAACGTTTAAGAGTCCCGACTGATGTTCCAACTCTCATAACTCCGCAGGACTCGACAGTATCTGGTCAGTGTCTGGCGCAATATCCTGTCCGCCCCGCCGCCTTCATTTGTGAACGTTCCCGCTAAAACTCCATTTTGTTTTTCAACGTCTAGTGTTAAACGTGCTGTTTCTATTTATTTTGTGTCGCTTGATTGTTGTATACCACATATCTCCGAGCAATCGTGTACTATCGATAGTTCGGTTTTCAAATGCGCTCTGCACAAAAAATAATGGAATTCGATTTTGAGGTTCTGTATTTTACCATAAAACCTTCTATGGATGACAAATGTAAATTAATCATCCATAAGAGGAATATCGTTCTTGCGTATAGCATTTAAAAATCACCACCATCATATACAAAATTTAATTATTGGTGACGACATGAATTATAATTGAATCTAATAATTTTGTTACTTAAATAAACTTCCATTAAATAGAACGAAATTGAATGATTTCACAATCATTACATAAAATCAATATATCAATAATTACCGTCAGCCATGGCCTAATGCATGAATATGTAGATATTCTCTAAAACTGACACAAATAAACAACGGGGATCTCTTAAGCCATACGAAACCATAACATCATTAATACTCCAGAACTATGTGAGAGAGATATGTCATTGCACTCTGTCAATCTTCTCCACCACTCGGATCCGTCAATCCGCGTCGCCACTCTGCTCCGTTAAGGTGTTTTTATTTTCTACGCAAGGAAAATGCTTTTATGCACCATCCAACCGACCCTGGGTGAGCCGGAAGGGTGTGTCGGTCTCGGCGCGACAAACGTGTGTGCCGCTGTGACGGGGTGGCCTGGATCTATCAGCGACAGGACACCCCATCGACTGACCGACCCCATGTGGGACCGGCCTTCTCCACAAAAGGTGCCACTGCGGCTATTAGAGCGTCCCAAATATCGTCATAGCCTTATGCCCATCCTCGAACCCCGGCTATGAAATTTTTACGCTAGAAGGCGCAGCAAGTTGCGCCTCCTGCGAGCTCCTACCCGATATTCGCCAACCGCTTCTTGTCGGATACATTCCGCTGTCTCCTTGCAGGACATCACGGTCACAAAAAGGAGACCACCGCCGTGGAGGACTCATCACCCTCGAGAATTGAATGGAGGACACTCGCTAGTGAACGGTGCTGCTTTTGGAGTACATTGCTCCTTGCTACGTTCAGCTGCTCAGCCACTCCACTCCGTCCATCTGCTTCGCGCCAAACCGCTTTGCCAATCCTATTTGAATGCTATGCAATAAGAGCTAATGAACTGTAAATAAATTAGATGCTATGCTTGTGCCCGGTAACGTCTCGATAATCAAGATAAATAACCGCACGCAAACTTGATAAATATCTACATCTAGGTTAAGAGAAATTATCGTTTAAAACTCTGTTTGCTGGCAGAGATCTCTTTATGAGATAAGCACACCAATGTGCTGTACATTGGTGTGCTATATACATAACCATTAAGTATCCCCGCGCTCTACGGTATGCGTCACTACATCCCTCGAGGTTAAATAAACCAGGGCTGTCAAAGATTAAATTTATTGCCAAATGTTTATTGTATGAAGCTTGTGAAAGAAATAAAATAAAGGCACGAATTATCGCGCCCTCCTTAAGTATCCGTACGCAAAAAGCTCTGACGGACCCAAAGAAACTATTGCAAACTTTAATAACGCAATTTTATACAAAATTCGTGCCACCAAAATTTTCCTTTTCGCGTCTACGCCAGAGCTTATCCAAATATTGTCTATTGAATTTGCTCACTCCAAGTAAGTAATATGTTTATAAGGAGCAACCGTAAGAAAAACATCGGGCGAGATATAAAAATGTTTCTTGGACGGAATAAAGCCGAGAGTCGAAGTTACTTGTGCGCGGGAAGAGTATTTCATCTGGCTGCCTGGAGTCTGGACCCCACGAAAACAAATTTCATGAATAAATTTTTCCTTTGTAAATAAATCGAGCAGGCAATATTAAATTAAGGCCCTCTAGCTTCGGGCGTGTGGTAAAGGACGAGTTACACTGATACGCCTTTGTGCCTGCGATTCGATTTAAAACAAAAATTCCTATTATTACAAGATAATAAGTTCTGAATTATATTCGATCGAATCTTAGATGCCAGGATGCATTACAGCTGAGTTGGGCTGACACGGCCGGGGTCCTCTCATTAACATGACACCGCCGTAAATTGACAGCTATGTTGTCGCGTTTCATGCGGCTTATGGGCAACCGGTGGCCAATTGTGTAACGTAATGAACTACCATGCATTTGTATATGCGGATGTGATTGATTGTTGGCAACTCCGCCTGTGATACAAATATATATTGTATACATATATAATATGTAACAAAGATAATGTTACCATAAAGAATGGTTCGATAAAATCAAAAATCAATAAGATATAATAATAAAGTAAATGAATATTAAAAAAATGTTTAAAATGGCTACGACGCCACAGCGGATTATCACGTGACGAGTTCATAACCTCTAGTTCTCTCGGGGTCATGAACATTTCCAATGCGGTTATTGGTCCACCGAAACTATAAGACCTACGGCTAACAATTCACGAATTATAATAATATTGCGGAGATTTAACACTTATTTATTATTTTTAAATTGAACAATACTACTAAGTGGCGTGCATTTTTAGAATTTAATATCGTTTCTGATTATATTTACAGTATTTTTGGACAAATAAGGAAACGCTGCCTTCTGACGAATATAGACGCCCATATATCATCATAATTACTATGCATCGGCGTTGCCTTCCTTTTCACATCCCCTTAATGGGCCCTCGACTACTCACGAACAGAAGGAAAGTGACACCATAGATGTCTCTTTACACCGGTGTCATGAGAGGTACCTCCTCGGTCGTGCCGGCCCAATATCACTGCAATGTAGCGTGGAACTACCTCTTACTATATACTTGTTACGAACCCCATCAACACTGGAATATGCAGATATGTCTTTCCTCCTTCACGTTATTCTCCCAATGGGATAGCCCATTCCTGTTGGTGTTGGTGATACTATCCCGTAGCCCATCTGCTCGGTAGCCCCCGATGATATATTGCTTCTTATTTTTCTATTGTAACACTGACGCTCTCTCCTTGTGTTGATGTGACGGTTGTCCCTTGGGGACCATCAATATACACTACATTTTTCACATCATTTGCTCCTCCCGTGACCTTAGTGCCTCGGAAAGGTCAACCGTATTTTGTAGGGGACTATAAAGTATTAAAAGCCGTCCACCCCGGTTCGTGCAGTTTGTAAGCAGCCGGTGGCCCATTGGAGGGGAGGAGAAAAGGAGGTCATCGCAAATGCACGACTACAGTGCGGATGTCTATGGGCGACTGTTGTCGTGAAAAGGATCCGATTATTCGTTTGATTCCCTATACTATAACTTCTTTTTTGAAACGCGACACTGCAGATTTACTTCCCGGCGGTATCATGTGAGTGGGAGGTACCTCCCCGGTGGCCGGCCACGTTCCGTCGCAATACAACATGGCACTACCTATTTCCAGCATCACCCCGTGGTTTCACACGCGTAACTCGAGGTGGTAATGGCCTATTCAAGAAACTATATTATATATTACCTTTCGGCTAGTAAATCCTATGATTAACGCGTTTAAACAAAGAAACTTTTTTTACTTTTTTAACACTAAAAATTTCTTCGCAATCAAGGGCTATCACAAACGTAAATGTTTAAATTGGGCATGAGATAAGCACGTACAAACAAACAAACAAACACTTTGACTTTATGTAATAATAATTTTTATTTTAGCCTTGTATGTCCCGCATTTTTTTTATTAGTACAGATATGAAATGTAGCCAAGTGCGAACCGAACTAGAGCATCGAGGGCCATGACATCACAAAGAACCGGATAATGCTCCTTGAACCGTACACAAAGGCCGAATACCACTAGTTATATTTAGTATTTATAAAAACAAACCCTTGTTTAAAACAAACAAACTTAGCCCATTGTATTAATAAATATTACAGAAGGCCGAATCCGATATAAGCTTTTCTCCTATTTAAATATTTGATTTTCACACTCTTGTGTTCGGAACATCTCTCATTAAAACCCCGTAGTTGTTTGCTTCACGTACGTCCTCTTGTATTATATAATTATGTTTCGTAAATTATTTATTTCGTGCACTCCCTTGTAAGGTTTCTTCTCCTCTAGCAGCCACATTCACAAAATCCAGCCTTTCTGTACTTTCCATTGACTCACCGCAGATAGTTTTTTTTATAAAATGTGGTGGCAACCAGTAATCGGAGACTTTTTACGACTACCAACGCCCAAGTCATCATCATCCACATAATTACTATGCCGATGCGTTGCCATTTCCCCCCCCCACCCCAATGGGGCACCGGCTAATCACAAACCGCACGAAGCGCGACACTCAGGATTGTTCCTTTGCAATAGCGCCAGTGGCAGCGAGATCCCACACGCTAAAATATATGGAAAATGTGTCCAGGTGTTTTGTGGCTCAGGCTGGTCCGTGTGCGGCGACATGTAAAAGTAAAAAAAGATGAGGCCGTCATACCCTGGGCATTACGAATAAGCAACACGATATAATCCAACGAACATTATGTTGAGGCTAAGGACCATAAAGAGTATAATATAAATTAATCCTAATAAAATATGTGGGCTTATCACACCACATCAGCCTAGTCACGTGGTAAGTGTAAGAACTTATGCTTCAGGTACTAAATAACGCATAATATATTATATGATATTTATATAAATTTGAGATTTTTATACTGGAAATACATATACTAGTATTATTACTTATATTTCCATTACCTAGGCGCCCTCCGAACGCGCGACCTCAGGCGTAACACGCCACACAGTCCACAGTCCACAGTCGGCAAAAATATTATTTTATCTTTTAAATATAGTGTGCGAAAAGAATTTGCTATGATATCGTAAGTGAGGTACTATGGTACCTAAATTACTATTAAAATTTTAAAATAAAAAATAACGTTTTTAAAATAAAGAAAACAATTACAGAAGAAGGCATATGCTCTCGCTGACACAAGCGGACGGTGGCGTCAACAAAAACGTTTAATATATTTTTATTCATAAACATAACGATGGTCTGTTTTACATCTAATACATTCAATAATTTGAATCTAATACATTTAATAATTATTATATCTCCTAATTAATATAATTACATATTCATTGATATAATAATTAATTAGTTAAATTCTAATACACTGGCAGTGTATTAGAATTTTTATTTACTACTCATGCTTTGGTCATCATATATTAAACTGACAGTCACAATTTGTCGAGTAATTACAATTTGTTGTATATATAACCTAAATATTAACTCGTAAACGGATACAAGGGATATCAATGATAGTCGCCTAGGGCTCCAGCTTCTCTTTTGACCCCTACGTTATAGGGAGACATAAAAAAGGAGAAAATTATTGAAAGTAAATGAGAAGGCTATTTAATCCAACAATAAACGACATCATTTACTAACAACAACAATTATAGAACTGAGCAAATTGAAAAACATTAAATGACAATAAATTTAGAATAGTAACAAAAAACCTGTTTTTAAAAATTGTGCGTATCGATTATTTTTCATGCTTCGAGTACCGACTACAGGTAAGTAAATATAACGAAGACAGCAATAGTTTATGAGTGGGATAGCTGAAAAAAATCCGCCATTACAGATTATTTTCTTTAATGAGACGGCTAATACCAATATTTATAAAACAAAGTATTTCGTAGCGTAAAACTGATATAGTTTCTAAGTTTTTAAATTAATATGGTACATTGTAAATGACGATGTGCTGTTGTTGTTTGTAAATTAATGCCGGTAACTGTATCAATTTTTTGACCACAATTTTTTTAATTACTAGGGATTCTCACATTACATATAAAGGCTGAGATGCTAACATCAAGATGTAGTAAGCTCAGCTAAATAAAAATTCAGAAAAAGTTTTCATAATAGAAAAAGAGTCAGGTTTGGCTCTGAAGGGTAGCAGAAAACAAGAAACATTCCATATCTCTTAAGCTAGCTTATTCATTTTGTTCAAACAAATTCTCGTTTGGAGTTCTACTTAAATTTTGTAATATCATTTTCTTTATAATCTTCCCCGTTATAGATGGGTTTGAGGGACATTGATTAAGTTTGCATAATGTAAAACAAATCTTAGAAATCTCCATAGCCTACCCAATAATTATTATACAATTAATAAATGACTATCCAGGGACACGTCATTCGGATGTTATAACCTCTTTAAATAGTATATTCATTATATACTCATTATAAAAAAATCCCAAGATACTGCCTGTATGTATGTGATCACTTTTCTCAATATCTACTTAATAGACTTCCTTACAGTATTCATATCTGGATATAGCCACCAAAGAAAGATTTAAGTGCAGGCTTTGTTAATGTAACAATTATTCACGTGTATAGCTGAGGCGGATTGTTGATTAAATGAATAGAATAAATAAAGAAAAAAGGCTGAGAGAACAAAAGATGAAACTAGAGAGAGTCGTAATGATATGTCCCGATGGAGTCGCCAAACTAGAGAGGCTATTGTTTACTAGTACAGAACTAATAATAAGAGGAACGAGTGATGTCCCATGAGAGGAAACTGTTGGAAGCATATTGGAACTTACTTAGAACTATGATAATTAAATCCTTACTAATACTAATAATATAAAGCAGAAGGGTTTGTGTGTTTTTTGTTTCTATGTTCGTTTATCTGAACCACTACTAGATCGAGTTGAAAAATATTTTAGTTTTGTATAGTCCATTTTTTGAGGAAGGCTATAAGCTATATATCACGACGCTACAGGTAATGGAACCAAAGTTAAAGGAAAACTGCGGGGTCTAAATTATGAAAAATTATGGGCCGTCTATCCATTTAATTGTTCTATGGAAGACAACATTCATTGATATACAAGATCGAGTGCATAAGCAGTCAGGTTCGTTTTAACTCAAATCCAAAGGCCTACGATATTGACAATAGAAGCTGTAATCTATTCGGCTACGCGCATTCACATCGTCGTATATTCGAAGCCTCCTAAGATATTCTATACGCGGCTCTTTCACCGTTCGCTGGGCGAATGTAAATCACCGGCTGCCGTGACTACGTAACTGAGCGTCTGAGACATCTGCCGCACGTCGCTCTGTGATCAAAATATACGAAACTGTCTCTCTGAATTACGTTTCAATGATATCGAATGTTCTCGTAGCTTTGATCTGTGTTCGGGGTGATAATTGATAACAGTTATTGCGTTTGTAATAGTATACGTATGAAAGCAGATGCTTAAAGGTGAAGGGGTTACATGAACATATTAAATATTTAATTGAATATGAGTTATTTTTAAAGATAAGAGTCGCAAACAATTTTTTAAATTATTAATTAATTATAGGTAGGTATATCTGGAAAAACAGTAATGCTTGACCGTTGTTTCAAATGATCAACGCCTCATATTTTTTTCATACGTCTCGGGCTTCTTAAGGAACACACGCTGTTAAAAATGACCACATCACTGGGGCTAAACATCGATTCCATGCAACACATCACTATCGATTCTTTCGCTCGTCGAATCAATCGATCCATGGAATATTAATCTCTCACAATCAGTGTACAAACAAGTGTTCAAGTGAGTTAATAAAAATAATTGATCATCGGTGCACTCGTATTTCAGTCATTCATTTTGCGCTTTTTTAATATAATTTATAGTACATAAAAATAATAAAAACCAATACAATACTTTTTATGGTTCTGCACCTCTAAAAGAAACGCGGACTGTCTTCATGTTAGGCTATCGATTGATCCATCTGTCTGTCAGTCCCGTTCATCTTTCCCTCCGTCTGCCCATTTGTCCGTGTTGTTCTGTCTGTCCTTCTATCACTTCCTCTGTCCGTCTCTCGGTCCATTTATATGTCCCGTTTGTCTTTTAGCCTGATTGTCTGGGAAGAAGAAAACCGAGAAGTTGCTTTTCAATGACCTATTTCAGAATTACATCATCATTGTATTCATCATCATCATCAGCCGGATGACGTCCACAGCTGGACATAGGCCTCCTCGATAGAGCGCCACAGCTCGCGGCCATAAGCCACTTGCATCCAGCGGCTCCCCACCACTTTAACCAAGTCGTCAGACCCACGTGTTGGAGGTAGGCCGTTCAACACTCCGTCATCAGGTCTGGGGACCGCCACTCGAGAAACTCGAGAACCTTACAGAAGTTATAAAGAGAAAATATTTACATTCATAGAATCAAAATGCATAATTTCATGTCGTAAATGAATGAAAAAAAAAATGCATCTAATGTGACGAACACTGATGAAATAATTAATTTACATTAAAAGGGTAAATGACAATAACTACATAATCTATAAAGACTTTCGCTTAAAATACCTACGGTGGCCAAATTATGATTTCTTTTTCGCTTATAGCATTTACATATTTCATGTTTTCCGCCTCCTTCCTCGATTATTTTTCCAATTTTCATCGACCATGACTAGCTCGTAAGACACGCATTTTGATTTTGCCCCCAGTCTCTGGTCTCCAAATGTCGTACATCTTATACTACATTTGGAGACAACTCACACGCTAACATTTAATATATCTCATCAGAAAGGAGATATGTTAAATAAATAAGAATAAAAATAGCATCAGTCGGAAAAATGTACAGAACTTTTAACAAGGAATATCTAAGACCGACTTTGCTTAGGTTTACTATCTGATATAACAGCCTGACTACCGGCTGATGCAGTGATGACATAAGTCGTGTCTTGTTTGTTGCGCTGGAGGTCACGGGTTCGAATTCCGCCCAGATCATGGATGTTTATCTGTGTATATGTGTACTTCTATAGTAGACATCTTGAACATATAAAAAATATTAAATATATTTCTGTTGTCTAGTACCTGAAGCACGAGTCCTTACGGTACTCAGCACGGGACTAGACTAACGTGGTGTGACAAGTCTACAGATTTTATAATTATTCTTATTAAAGTTATGTTAATCTTATTACACTCACGGCCAACGGTGTATCGACTCGAAAACCACGAACAAGCCAAGGGACAAAATCACTTTTTTCAACTTTTGAAAATGTTCATGCTCGTCCGTTTCTACGGAACCCTACGTATGTTGTCGGCTCACAATTGATTGGTGTTTTAATAGCATATCGAGCTTTAAAACATAACGAACATGCATCGATAATTAATCAACAAATGGCTCGCTTTGATTTTTCCCCATTAGCCCTGAAAATGGTAACAAGTTCCACCATGCGTTGAGATGTCAGGCGGAGAGACTATTGATATGGTGAACAGATGAAGTTGCCATTACGGGGAAAAATGGATACGGGATGTCCAGGATCAGAGGGCGGCGGGAAACAGCTCCGGCCAGCGGTGGGCAGATTGTGTTCGATAATTAAGTAAGTGCTACTACTACTAGTTAAGTAGGATATAGTGCCATGCTGCACTGCAGACTGGCATGACCGGGGAGGACTGTTCCGTCCCTCAATTACAAGATACCGCCGTAAGTAAGTAACTACGATGTCCTTTTACGCGGTTTGGAGTAGCCGGTAGCCCGTAGGATGGGAGGACGAAAAGGGGCAACGCATGTGTCATCAGTGTCGGTAGTCGTCAAAAGGGTCTAATTACTCGTTTGCTTCCCCCCCCCCCCTAAGAAGTATAATACTAAGTAAAATGTGTTTGTTTGCTGTTTGTCTACTATCGGACAATTTGCGGGGAGTGTTCCGAGGAATTATTTTAACTGCGTCCGAATTTTGTCACCAGACATCGCGAGAATGGCCGAAAATCAGCTGCGTCCGAATCAGCCACCATCAATATTTTCGAACCGACACTACCCTAACGGTAGTAGAAGAGCTTATTTATCTCTGAAAGGCCAGCAATTCTGGTGCTGACAGTTCGACCTCAACCACGGTAGCGAGCAGACGTGTCTTTCGACTGTGCTCGCCCGCCTTTGTGTGTCCGAAGCCATTGTCCGCACCGCGGTGCGTGACGAACCAAGCTGAATTGAAGAGAAGAGAAGAAGGTTTTTTTTGAAGTTTCGGTGCAGTTCACCGCCATCTGAACCGCCCGGCGACCGTGAGGACGCCGAAGTGTTCACGCGCAAACTGCACATTTCAAAATAAGCAAGTGAAGAATCCACACTCCAGTGCAGGACCTCGAGCCCTGCACGGGGACCATGTCCCCTATATCATCGCCACCATCGAGCCCGAGGAGGCGGGGAAGCTGCAGCAGCTCCGTGGAGTCGTCAAGTGGCGACGAGATGGAGCTGGACAGCGCCTCGCAGTCCTCGATCACATCGGGAGCGGCAGTCGACGAGAGCGACTGCACAGCGGAGTCGGCGGTGG
>JAFELO010001118.1:0-13262 GCA_017140195.1 Eumaeus atala
ACATCGCCAGCTGTACGCCGGGGTGTCGCGGTATGTCACTTGTGTACAGATTGGAGAGGGTGGGAGAGAGGACCGATCCTTGAGGAACTCCAGCTCTGAGGGGACGAGTGGAGGACAGGGTGCCCTCCACTCTGTAGCGGAACTGCCTGTTTGCTAGGTAGCTGTTTAAGATCAGCACCAGCCTGTCGGGCAATCCTAGTTGGTACAGTTTGAACATGAGGCCTTGATGCCAGATCTTGTCAAACGCCTTTGCTACATCAAAGAAGACAGCGCCCGTGCCGCGTGGCCGGCCCTGTCTTTTGAGTCCTGAGAGTACGAACTCCGTGAGGCGGTGTACTTGTTGGGGACAGCTGTGGCTGTCGCGAAACGCGAACTGCTCGTCCATGAAGAGGTTCTTCTCTCGTATCACGGTTTTCAGGCGTGCGAGGATTATCATTTCATAGATTTTTCCTAACGAGCTTATGAGACTTATGGGTCTGTAGCTAGTGGGCTCCGTCCGGGGTTTTCATGGTTTGTGTATGCCAATCACTATGGCTTCTTTCCATGAGTCTGGGAAAGTGCACTGCGCCAGAAGGGCGTTAAAGATGCACACTAAGAGGTTTATAATAACGGGCGGCAGCTGTTTCAGTGCCTTGTTGGTTATTCTGTCGGGCCCGGGGGCCCTCTTCGAGTGAAGGTTCTTTATTAAATTCTTCACTTCTTCTGTGTCCGTTCGACGTATGATCTCATCATCATCGTCCGGCGGCACAGCCAGGCGGGCCGTTGCTATGTTATGGACCTCTTCTATGTGGGAGGGGTCTGTGGGGAGGGAACTAGGAGTGCACTGACTCTCTAGTGTGTCGGCCAGGCACTCCGCCTTTTCGCCATCCTCTAGTGCAGGTAATCGGTTTGCGCGGTTTAGTGGTGGCATTTGTTCCACCAGTTCGGACTTCATAGCTCTGGCGAGAGGCCAGTAGGCCGTATGCGACGGGGATTGTTCGCTAACGAAGTGATCCCATCTCCTGTTAATGAAGTTAGGTACAGCCTCTTTTACTTCTCTTTCGAGTTTTCGGAGGGCTTTCCTGCACACTTCGCCTCCGTAGCGATCGTGCAGGCGTTTAGCCGCATTTTTTCGACGGATAAGGTCCCTGACATCGTCAGAGAGAGCTAAACGGTCCTCTGGGACGGTCGGGATCTCTCTTGACGATTCTCCTATTTTTCTAACCAGTAGTGCGGATGAAGCCGCGACAGCGGCTTGGGGCGAGTCTATACTGTCTGGGATGCTTTCAAGTTCACTCGATTTGACATTATCTAAGTTGTCTTTTAGTAATTTATAGTCGATGATCTTTTTCTTAATTTTACTATTTCTATTATGTCGATTATCTCCTATTTCTATTAAAACGGGTCTGTGGTCCGAGTTAAGCTCGTGTAACGTTTCAGCCGTCTTTATGAGTGAAATGTTTTTAACCAGTGCTATATCGATTATACTAGGTGCACGTATATACCCGTTATTGTTTGGGGAATAATGGGTTGGGATATACGGAGCGTTGATGATGATGTTATGATCATCGACATATCTCTTGAGGACAGTCCCGTGACTGTTGTTGTGTCTATTGCCCTAGGTCACATGGTGGGCGTTGAGGTCCTCAGCTAATATTATTGGGTCGTCGTTTCAATTTTTGAAAATAGCGTCCAGGTCGCTGACTAGAAGCGGATTTGAACCTGACTGGTATGCAGAGACTATGGTGATGGGCTGATGGCCCGTCATGCATAGCTTACATAGGGATACTTCTAGATTTTCTAGAGGGGGCGGGTCGAGTGGAATACAATGGAGGGTCCTCTTATAATAGATGGCTGTACCCCCCAATCAGGTTCGGGTCCTGTCGTTTCGAACAATATAATAATTGCAAATACGCGGGTTTGAGTTTCTAGCTTTAAGGAACGTTTCCTGCACTAGAAGGATGTCTACTTTATGTTCCGGGAGGAAGTCCCGCAACTCTTGGATGTTCGATCTGATGCCGTTTGCGTTGAACGACACCAGTCTTATTGAGTTGGGTTTCGTCCTTCCCGTTGTAGCCATTGGGATGCTTTATTTTGTTAAGCGTTTTTTCGTCTCGACCAGTGCTGCATGGTCAACCATGACTTGGATCTTCTCCAGCATGGTGCCAAATTTGACCTTATGTGCAAACAGTTGCACCTCCTCAGTATCGACTGACTTTATGAATTCAGCTAAGAATTAAAAATCGGCTACTATATCCTTAGCCCTGCTTCCCTGAGAGGGTGCGTACTGAGGCTTTAGCGACATCAGTGGGGCGGGTGCCTGTGTCTCCGATCCCTTATGAGCCTGGGGCTTCGGGGCCTTCTGTGGCTGAGGAGGAGCGGGAAGAATGGTTTTTTGTGCCTTTGGGGGCCCCGCAACCTTTGGAGGCCGGGACCACACGTTTGTGGCGGGAGGTGGGGCAGGGATGAAGTCATCCTGCTTCTGTGTCTGGCGCTGGGGCGCGTGTGGGGCTTTCTGCGCCCTGGGCGGCGGCTTCGAGATGCCCTGGGGCTTTGGTGCCCTCCTTTTGTAGAAGTTGGGGGCCTTCGAGCATCCTCTGTAGTTGGCCGTGTGGCCTACTTGTCCGCGAAGTACGCACGCAGGGGGCTCGGTGGTGGATCTGTCCCTCAGACATTCCGCCGTGCCGTGGTCTCCCAGGCACTTGACGCACCTCGGGCGCCCTTGGCAATTCCGGGCTGAGTGCCCATATAGCTGACAGCGGTGGCGTTGCCCTGGTGCCCTCCGTTTGCTTGCCGGCTCAGTGCGGAAACCCGTTAGGCTGCAGATCGCCCTTATGTCATGTATTTCCTTGCTCTCAGGAGCAAGGGGCAGTATGACAAGTACCATGTTGTATGGCACATTCGCGGTGGTATCCCCACTTTTCGTGTTTCGGTACATCCGATGTACCTCCAGCACGGGAATCTTCTGGTCCCTCAGGTCGTCGAATAACGCGTTTTCAACATTTTACACCAACATTTGTGGATGAGAAAGATTTTTGCGCGGTAGGTGCCGCGTTTACTTACTCTTAACCAATAGCAAAGTCGATTGGACAATTCGTCGGAGTATTTGATGCTGTTTAAGCGTGATACTAACGGTTTTTGCGGCGTTATGTGACAGTAGGTGAAACGTGGATACATCATTATACTCCTGGAACAATAGAACAATCTAAGCTTTGGACTGAGGGTGGATAGGCTGCGCCGAAGAAAGCAAAAACGGTTTTGTCGGCCGGCAAAGTGATGGCGACTGTTTTTGGGATGCTCGAGGGATTGCTTTAGTGGATTATTTGCAAAGAGTAAAAACAATAAATGGAGAACTGTTATTATTATGCAAGCTTGCTGCAAAAATTTTGTGAGAAATATTCCACCACGACAACGGATTTGTGCACTCGTCAACTGCAAAGTTGCAACTCCATGAATTGCCCTTTTCCCCAGATGTGGTCCCGTGCGACTTCCACTTATTCCCGAATCTCAAGAAATCGTTAGGTTAGGTTAGATATAGGCCGTAGACTTTCATCGAATGATGATGACATTGCCGCCGTAGAGGAGTATTTTGAGGGGCTAAAACATTTTATCAAGCTAGTGTAACGGCATTAGAGAGCGCTGGACTCAATCCATCGAGGTAGAAGGAAACTACGTTGAAAAATAAAATAGTTCTACATAGATTATTAAAGTTTTTTCCTTTTCTGTTGTCGTTTCGGATACTTATCAATCACCCCTCGTAAGTTTCATTATAATTACATTTCATCCTTAGGCTAGGCTGTAGAAGAAACTACCTGGGAGGAGAGTTTTGTCCTAAGGTGTAGTATCTTCCAAAATATTTTTTACCTTTACCAGAAATGTTCTTTAACGGTGTTTTTAAACTTACTAATTGAAAAATTTTCTACGTTCTTTGGGATACCCTTTACTATTAAGTGAATGAAAGATGTTATTTTTATAATTTATTAATTAATGTTAAATTAAAAAGATGTCGTCCATATCGTTATATTTAAAATCTTTGAATATTCCGTCCTGTGGGTGTCGGTCACACCTGTATCAATCATATAAATTATTTTGCACTGCGGAGAACAAACTCCACGGTCGCTCCGCCAGGCCGCCGCTCCATTATTTATTTTGTACTGTAGCTAATTCAATTAAAGTTTACGCCGATGCGGTCGATACGTGATTTGAACTTGCCGTGTGTTATCTGACGAGCATATTATTATATCAAATGAAAATGATAAATACAATTTCATTTTCTGATTATAAAAAAAATAATTTAAATATAGTGTATATGTGATATACACGATCAACACAAACCTGCAGCCGTAGAATGTACTTACAGGAAACAGCCAAAGATCTAGCACTTGAGGAGCGAGCGCGTACACATAGACCTCGGCCGGCGGGGACTAGTTGTGTCCGAGTAGATGCACATACATACATACATAGTGTATTCTGTGGAGATGTACACAGTTAACACACACCTGCAGCCGTACAACGTACTTACAGGAATCAGTTGAAGCTTGAACCAGAACTTGAGCAGCGAGTGCGTGCACCCAGAGCGCGGTCGGCGGGGACTAGTTGTGGCTGAGCAGACGGACATACATATATACCTGCTCGGAGACCGCCTCGGTACTTGTGAAGTAATTGTTGGTCCATTTAAGTAAGCATTTTGATAGACATTTGACAATAGTATTTATTTTTTGTGGTCTTGAAGTTTATTTCGAATCGTCTTGATTTCAGACGCAGGTGGACAGAAAATACGTCACGAACGAGACAAACATTAGAGAAGTAAGTCTACCTAATTGAGCCTCCAAAAAAAAGTGCGCCGGTTCTTACGCCTTTCGACTATATAGTGTGTTATTACTTAAACCTACCTACTGTAGTCAGCGTCGGTATTTATTCCTGATGACTACAACGTGCGTCACTTACCAACTCCATTGTGCATCAGTCCTTAAACCCACCAAGCGCAGTGTACACCGTTCCTTGCACGCGTCGACTAGAGTGTGCTTCGGTCTTTCCACCCACCATCCGTAGTATGCGCCGGTCTTTACACCCGTCGCCTACAGTGTGTGCTGATTTTAAAGCATCGTAATTGCTTGGAAATCGGTGGCGATCGCCAGAGACCAATACGTTTTACGAAAGATAATTCCATGCATTCCAGTGATAGATATCGCTTTTCGGCGCCAAATTGGGGGACGGACAATACTCAGCGAAAATTTGCGGTGTTCACTTACTATTCTATAGATGAGTTTTATAACCTTTACGTCGGTTTTGTGTAGGGTTGTACCGAAACAATTCACCATTGTTGACCATTTCTGAACCACGTTATAACGAGCAATGTACCTTTGAATTTACCGTTGATTTAACACTTATTATTTATTCTCCTACAGTATATGGGAGCCCCCCTTATAAAATATGAAATAATTAATTTATTCAATACTTCAGTATTTGTTGTTATAGCTGTAACCAAATATTTTTCCAATATTTATTTCGAAAATACAGCCTGGTGACAAACGGACATAAGTGTACACATATATACAGACAGGAGTGTACACGGATGTACACACAGAAGTGTACACGGATATACGGACAGAAGGACAGATGGACAGACGTATAGACATGATAGGGTAAATTTTGCTCTGTGCATAGAAACGGAAACCAAAAAGATTTGCCTGCCTCCCCCACTGGGTCTGGGTACATTTTTAGGTTTCCGTTGCACTTGCCTACATGAACATTTAACGACATCACATACGTTAAAATGCGCTAAATCATTCAGGCTGCAATAGGCGACATAAATACATACATACATACACTCACATACACACATATATATACACATAAATACGTCCGAAAAATATTACCGTCAATTTTTTTCAATAAATTGTTTATATTGAGCACATTAATGCCTTTGTTTCTACGTTGATTGAAATGTTTATTATTTAGGAATAAGAATAAGAATATTTTTATTGAGATAATTAAATTTACATACACTGTTACACGAACAACAATAAACTAAAGTAGGTACTAATCCAACATAACTAATAACGGCACATAATTTATAAACAAAATATTTGGCCTATACAATTTTATACAATTTTTGTTAAGGTTTGAAATAAAATTTTAAAAAATAGGAAAAAAAAGTAGTAATAAAATAAATGTTGGGATTACAGCCAAAAATAATATGAGTTACTTCTGTTAAGTGTTTGTGCCGGAGTGCACAACAGTGCACATAACATAATTCCTCATAACATTTTTCATGTGACAATTGGTATTGCACGGAACACGGGCCTTCAACACTGACGCCGCTTGTCTCTCAGCATTTTTTTTTCGGAGGGACCTACTACTGATTGGCGGCACTTGTCCAGCCCTAACAGTTCGACTGATTACGGAAGACTTTTTGTCTTCTAGTTATAGGTAGACGATAGGGGAACAGACCCCTCTCCTTTCCCGCAGATGGGAAGAAGCAAACCGGAATTTTGGTGGACATTACCCTATCGTGGTTATTTTTGGACCGAAAAGGGGGTCCCCCTCCCCACGCTAGTGGGACGGCGCGCGCACGATGCCGTTTAGTGTTACGGGACGTGAAGAAAAGTTGAGCTCATCTTTCGGTTTGGCTTGTCAGAGGAGACCGGCCTCCTCCCCCACCCTCTGACGGGTTGCGCTTCAAATCGGAAGCCGTGATAATAATTTAATTTTTATTTTTAGAGCTCTCTAAGAACGCGTTTTATTACCTCTACTTTTATCTAAGTTCACGTCTTACGGATTCGAACCCGGGCTCATTTCCGTAAGCGGTGTGTGTTTTGTCATTCTGTCAGTCATATGTCTTATAGCTGTGTAACTATATGTAAGGTTTCAACGCTCGACCGGTACGAGCGGTGTATATCGAATTGGTTCTAGCGGGAAGAGAATGCATTTATGCACTTGTCTCTCGGCAAGTATAGCCATATCTATTTATATGGGAGTATAGTTACTGGGAGCCTCACATAAACGGGGCCGGACTGCCCGCGGAGCGCGCTTCAAACACTTTTTTTTTTCGGAAGAACCTATTACTGTTGGCGCCGCTAATACCCTCTCCTGATCCTCTAAGTAATAATTACTCTGCTTCAGTATCGTCTCTTATAACACGCCGCAACACGTGCACACGTATGTAACTGGGATTCCTTCAATTAGGAGATGTCCATATTTAAATGGTTAAGGCGCGTTATTTTTATTCGGCATTGCGTTCAGTTTTTTTTTTTTAATATCTAAGGGAACAAACGAATAGTCGGAGCCATTTGTTGCTAGTTAATGGTTAGCAGATGCGGTGCACTCTTGTATTCTGCTCACGCACACTTTATCATTACTCACAAAAAGCGCGCAGGCGCTATCGTACGCAAGGGGCACCGCCCTGGTCGTCCTATTCGGCCGTACTGCGACAATGACACTACCTTTTATAAAAAATATGGTTAAAATTTATTTATACATATTATAGGGAAAAGTCCTCAAAAGCTGTCTGTATACATGTAATCGATTTTCTTAAAATCTATTTAACAGATTTTCACGCTGCTTTGGAGACCCAAAGATAGAGCGATTCTCGAGAAAGGATTTAATGTATAATTTGACCTCCGTTTTTCGTCTGTAAATCTGGGGTGGATCGATAGTTATGTGTCAAGTATTAAGTTCTTAAAAGTGCTTTATGTATCATTTTGGAATGACCAACATACTTCTTCATATTCCAGTGACACAAATAACGCTGCGCATTTTTGGTATCAGGGCGTTGGCACAATAAATTTAAATGTATATTTACACAATAAACAAATTTAATGTGTCACATCGAAGCAGGTTTAGGTATTTTACAATATCGATCCTTCTGTAACCCTACAGCCTGGCCAGGGTCAGGTGAGAACAATATACTTTGTTTCAATAGTCACAGCGTAGAGTCTCAATAGCCAACAGTTCTTCATAAGATAACAGAAAATAGTGCCGTCGATGACAGATTACGGCGAGAAAGAAGCCTACATATAGGCGCCGCGTGACGTCCGTCTGTCCTTCCGGCCGTATCTCATGTGTTTTATGGGTCGACGGCAGCTTCCGGCCGCAGCGTGACGTCGACGTTGATAAATTAAGCGCGTGTCTCGGATAGTAATGAAGTTATATAAATACATCGCTTAAACTACAAGCGATGGTTGCGAGTTACAGGAGATCTCACTGATAGGGCAATGAACGATAAGGGCTTATAATGATGATGATGGAGTTTTAAAACTCTTAATTATACGAACACGTTCACAGACTCCTACACTCCTCACACGCTACAGGCGGTGGCGCATTAGAAAAACATAAAGCTTAAGAAAGGGTGAAGTAAATTAGGCATACGAATAAAATATAGGAGCTTTGATAATGCTTCTATAAAATTAGTTACTAGCGTTTCATGTAAGTCTGTAATTTCAGGCTGTAGTGCAGCACGCTCTATCTCTTACCCATAATAATACAAACAGAATCAGCCGAGTTCGATTGTACCCTAAAGAGGTGTTGGAATATATTATTTCTTTACAATCCTACAGACTCTTTTTCTTGAACATATCATATGGTAATCTGAATAGGTACTGTACTATGATAATGATGGAAAGGTAGCGCAAGCGAGCGCCTCGCACATAAATCTCATACACACGTTGCTGCTAAGCGCTAAAACCAAACTCGGCTCTAATGTGATCTGCGTGCTTCAGGCGCCTGAACTAACTGTGCTAACAGCGCCAAGTGCTGATAATAGACGATAAAGTCTAGCCAATGGACGACTTTAGGATAAAATATATCTAGTTTATAAAAGCGCGCCGCGTCGTCTAACATGAGGTTAGCAAATGCAAAAATATTGTTTGTTGTTGTCCATGAAATACAATATACAGTATTTTTTTGTGTCCTTGTTCTGACAGAAACTTTGAGTGGTACTAATGTTCCTTAATTTTATTTGATTTACATGTGCACTTTACGCACCTGTTAGTGTTGTGCCTAATGCATTAGGCGGCGTGTTGCTAGTCTGGGGAAAGCGGGGAGCGGCCCGCCCCCGCGACCCGTTACTCCCTCCCGCTCCAGATCCCGGCACCAGCTAATTCTCAATGAACTCTTTAAATAAAGAGCACTACTCTGAGAATAATTAAGGAGTGCTGTTGTTTTTCTACATGTTCAATGTGAAATAATAAAAATATATAAAATAGAAGGTAGGAATATTAAAATATTCTAGAAAATTTTGTTTGTATCCAGACAGTAAGGTATGGATATATTTTCCAAGAAAGTATCAGATACTTAGACTAGACTCATGATATATTTAGTAGCATTGTGGAATTCATTGCCTCCTGTTTGCTTGTGGGAATACTTTCAGGAGAAATTGGTAAAGTAATAATGTAGACTATATACGACAATACAAATAAGTAATAAGTTCTGAATTAGGATTTGTATGTCGAGCGTCCTATTTTTATTTACGTTGAATGTGGCGATAGATAGAGGGAAATACTCCCCGCCTCTCATTATTCTCATTGTTAAGCTTCTCATTGTTATTTCTACTGAAAGTAGGGGTAGATAGTAGTATACTCCACCTCATGCTCTCTTTGTTATTTCTACTGAATGTAGTGAAAGATATAGTGTTATACTCCATCCCAAGCTTCTCTTTGTTATTTCTAATGAATGTGGCGATAGACAGATGAAAATACCCCACCTCAAGCTTTTCTTTGTTATTTCTGCTGAATGTAGAGATATATAGAGTGTTATAATCCACCTCCAGTTTCTCTTTGCTATTCCTACTGTATGTGGCGACAGATAGAGGGTTATACTCCACCTACAGCTTCTCTGTTTTTTTCATGTGATATTAAGTAATAATTAAGTATATAATAATAATTAAACATTATTATGTAACGTTATTACCACTCATAAGTTATAGAAGTTTTAAAAACTTATTAAAATAAGCCAGAGCAGTAATAAAATACGGAACTGATTAAGGTAACCTTTAAAATTAATTTTCACTCTTAATGTAGTGTTTGTATGAAGAGAGTTAGGAAAGTGGGCAAGGCAGGTGTGTAAGTATCGTGTCATGTGGCAATCCGTTCGCTCCGCCTACCCCATTAGGGAACTGGCGTGATGATGTGTTGTTGTTGTTGTTGTTGTTATGTAGTGTTACGTTTGAGCGAACAATTCTGGCAACCCTGTGAACACTAAAAGTAAAAAGTGTGAAAGCACTGAAATGTGTAACTTAAAAATAAATAAACATCCTCCATCGCTTTATAGCAATAATAATTTAACACTAAACTAAAGAACATAAAAACCGACTGCCTAAAATAGGCATTGCAGTGAACACAGAAATCACAAGTACATACATATTCAAGAAAAGCATTATATCTGACGCAGTGAAGTGAAAAATATATATTCGTATTGTTACAATTTTAATTATATAAAGTATTCAACCAGGGGGTTAAATAACTAATAAAATTTAATTACATTTTTAAATACATTTGTTTAATCATTGTCTTTCCATATTCAAAATCATGAACAAGCTTAAAATAGTATCAGAAGCAAACAATATAATCTATACCGTTTTAATCCGGGTTAGTATGAAGTCTTATCTGGGTAGTTGTCCGAGACTCCAGGCTGCAACTTGGATGGTCCTCTATATATATAATAGTTCTAAATTAATACTTCCTGACGGATTGTTCTTCAATCCTCAACTTAAATAGTTTCATAAATATTACACTGATAACTTATCTTCATATTAAAAAGAGAAAAAGAAAACAAGAGGTGTAGAGCTCTGAAAAGGAACATAACAACCAATAAGAATACTATTATCTTGGCTTCATGAGCCAACTAAAATCAGGCAATATATATGCTATGTCACAATGAAATAGAATTTAGCAACCAATTTTCACACGTGGCATATTCTATTCAAAGAAAAAAATTGTTGATACGGTCTATGAAATTAGTAGCCATATAGATCATGTAATTACTACCATCAAAATGCACACATAAGAGAGAATTAAGACATTTTAACATTAAATAAGATTCATTAAGATATGAAACATGGCGTCGGCAAGAAATCGTGACACGAAGATGTAGGTTCCCGACGGAAAATAAAAAAAAACTATTTCATCTTCATTTGGTTTCAGGTGGTGGACAGCATCAGCCATCCCAAATATATCAGACCTCAACATCGCCAACAGGAAAAAGAGTGACATTTCTTCAACACAGATATATATATATGTATCTATTTTTTATTTATAGCTGAAATATATTTTTAGATTTATTTGTATAAACAACAAGCACAGCACAAGTATTTCGACACATTCGTTCACATTCGTGATTCTGTCACAAGAAAATCTTAAGAGACGCGATAAAATCCGTTAAGTAGTCACAGCAATTAATAACATTCGCTTTAATATAAGACAATTGTTTTGTGTTGTTTAACAAGAGCGTCAAAAAACACAGCAAGTGGAAAAGTAGATGCAATGTTGTTAGAGTAAACCATCAATAATTACATGTAGTTGATGGTTACTCTTTATCTAATTATTCATTGTGATATATTATGAGTGTATTACGAATTTGACACTTGCGTGCACTTGAGTTGCATGTAGTAGATTTTACACATTATAATCTATAGAACGTGCGCAATCCATTTGCGCCGGAATGCTGTTTGTGTGTTGACATTGATGTAATTCCGCTCCACAAAAGTTTATATTTTAAATTGATTCGCCACAATTCATTTGTGCTGTTATTTCATTCATGTTGTCGGTTACACACATCAACAAAGTTGCGACGTGCAGAAACGTGTGGAAGACATACGAGAAACTTTTGTTTGTGAACAAAATAACTGTTTACTCATTAGCAATGCTTACATTTTATGTCATAATATTTAATGTGCAGTATACATGTGTGATAGCAAGCACACTCGTGTTTGTCTGAGTTAGATATCTTACCTAAATCTAAAGATGATCTCAGGATGCTATGGCCTGTGCCGAGGACATCGTCCTCGTACTTTATAATGTTGGGTTATCAGTAGCCTCGTGCTCTCTGCTCATTCTGGTCAAAATTATTTTAGGGTCCTCTCCGTGGGAAACACTTTCAGGAAATGAAACATCAGCATCATTATCAGCCACTGCTGGAAATAGGCATCTTTCAATTTTTTTGTTGTACGGGGTGTGAATTTTCGATAGCCTATTGGAGGGGAAGGCGGAAGGAGGTCAGCATGTCTCTATCAACTCCTTGATAAAACGTATGTTCGTGCCACAATACATAAATTATTCTTATTCTTAAACTGTATAAAATACTACACAGTAACAAAGCTAATCCTATATTTAGTGTATTTAAATCACAACGCAAAATTTTCCACAAAACCGCACACACTTTGTTTTAGAATATAAAAGCCTGAAGAAATGTACAAATTAAAAGTTTGACAGCGTAAAATGTGTGTCACAAAATACGTCAAAGAAATAGTTGTTTAACGGAGTGCGGCGGAATCGTTTTGAGTCGACCCACTAACAACTCTTAACCTCGTTCCGATGAAAATGATTCCGCTCTCAGCGAACAGCGAGTCGCGTCCGATCCGCTCAGCCGCTCGGCCATTTGAACTATTTACTTGTATACCCAAGGACAAGTGGGTCAAGTGCAGCTCTGTTCCGGTGCCCTTTTTTTGCTAATATTAGTGTACTCAGTTAAACGGCGATGGACTTGAACATTTAACAGATATAAGTTTTGAAAATCAATATCCATCCTTGCAGCGACTTTCATGTTTCAATAATGACAGTTGTGGTAGGCATAGTATATAATACTCTTAGTAAATATAGGTTAATTTGAAATTACAAAGACATTGGAATATCATATTCATCATACACCGAGCTTGGCTCGTTTTGATGACACTGGCGAGGAGGGGGGATGGGGGGGGAAGAGAATTGTTCATTTACACCGGACGAGATGTGTGCACACTGCACAGTAGTAGTAGGACGACTCGTGTAATTTATGACTCATACTCAGTATTGTTGTTTCCAACGAGCAGAGGCATTGTATTATTTGACTAACACTGAGCCTATTCTTATGTTGTAAAGTGCAAATGAGTAGTCGGTTATAATACCCATCGACGGCCTGAAGAACTTTGTCGGGTCAGGTCGTGTAGCTATAACTACTACCTACTACCGACTAAAACCTGCTATTCGTGGGTTTGCCCTATTGGCATTTTGCTGCGGATGCGTGTCTTGGTGTGTTTTTGCTTGTGTACAAGGGCGGACTTAGCAACTGCTATGGCTATCGCGTCGTCA
>JAFELO010001118.1:13857-29724 GCA_017140195.1 Eumaeus atala
CCTAATATTATGTATTTCCTTGCTTTCAGGTGCAAGGGGCAGTATGACAAGTACCATGTTGTATGGCACATTCGCGGTGGTATCCCCACTTTTCGTGTTTCGATACATCCGATGGACCTCCAGCACGGGAATCTTCTGGTCCCTCAGGTCGTCGAACATTCGCTCCTTGGGGAACTCCTTTGGGATTTCCTTGACTACTTAGCGTAGGAGGCGTTTATCCTCCAGAGCGTAAGTATGATACATGATGTTTCTATCGCGTAGGAGGGCGGTCAAGCGGCGGTGTTCGCCGGACGATGCCGTGTTAATACGAATGCCCGTTCTGAAGGCACTCGCTGACACGTAATTGATGCACTGGTCATCAATTACTCTAGTGATGCTCATCCACGCGTTGTTGTCGTGGACGACGATGGGTGGGGGGCACTTCTCCCTTCGGAACGTCTGCTCCTCCGTGTCCATTGCCTCTGGGGCCTCCCTCAGGAGGGATCTTTTATTGTTGTAGGGGCCCGCGACGGGGGCTCCGTACGGCTTTTCAGCCGCCGCAGGTTTTGCCACCTTTGCAGGCGGTGGGAGGGGGACCGATTGGCCAGAGGTGTTTCCGCTTTCACTCGACAGACGTTTACGACGTAGACATTTATACGAAAAAATTATACGCGAACCGATAAAATGTGATGAAAAATACATGAAATTATATACAATCAAGAAATCTACGTAACTCAGGAAAATTTGAAGAATCGCTAATACTCATAAGAGAGCTCAATACCACTGACTCGGGAATATATTAATGCTGATGTGGCGCCAGAGAGCACACGTTGTAGAAATTTAAACAATAAAGATTTTTTTTTAAGTCGGGTAGTTGCTCAGTTGTTAGTCTCATACGTAGCTGAAAGTATCTGTTTACTAAACGTTATATTTTACTAGCAGTCCCTCCCGCGCGAAATATGAAAAAAAAGAAAAAAACAATGATTTACAAGATATAAAAATTAGAAATTCATGGTAATGACAACAAATTGAATTTACGACAGAGCAGGGTCCACTGCGACCCCTGGTAGTGGTAGTCAATAATCTTTTAAAATCTAAATTCTGCAGTGAAATAAGGATACTTTGGTTTTATTATTTTTTAAGGACACTACACAACTTTGATTACATTATCGAAATTAGATTTTTAGAAAATGTTATGTAGTTAGCCTGAATTTATCACAAATAATGAACGATTCTAATGGTAAAAGAATTTTTCAAATCGGCCCTGCACTGTACTTTCGAAATCTATTCAATGCAAACAAACAAACAAACGACCCTTTACAATACTTAGTATAGAAGAAGAACATCGTACTATTCGCTTTCGCTATCGTAGAAGAGAAGAATGAAGGTGTTTTTATTCAAAATAGAATTACAAAAATAAATTTGGAACGTCAGTAAAAAAAATCTACCACCTTATACTTATAATATCAGACACATATATTGCTTATCAGTGATTACTCAATGAGGCATACATAAGTTGCACATCAGTGACGTCACCAAGATCTACTCGTGTCTTCAACCACGACTTCGTTGTATGGCCAGTGTGGATGGGAATTTTACTTTTCCATTCAATTTGAATAATTTTAATGTGCTCTATAAGATGTTGCTTCTTTAATATGCCATTCCCATAATATGGATTAACCATATGAGTATGACCCATGTTGTTGGAAGGTCCCTCGACAGTGTCGTACTACGACCGATGTATACGACTCCTATCGTAGGGATGAGGACATACACAACACACCCGCGCAGGAGTTAGCGACGTCGACAGAGTAGTTAAGATGTGTTATAAAAAGCTGAAAGAAGTGAAAGCGCTGATGGACGTTAAGTGAGTGCGGAACTCCCATATCGAGATATCGAGCCGACAGCTGACACGTCCAGTCTGATGGAGGGCGCCGCCCGGACCAGCGCCGCGCCCATGACTAATGACGTCTGATATCACATTTTGTTATCCTTTTGCCAGGGTGCGCAGAGACGGAGTAGCCGCACAAAAACTCTAAACCCTTTTTATCTCGTGTAATTTATATCGGAGTTTGTGAGGAAGTAAAAAATTAAGTTCATTTTTCACTACGAAACTGAAAAAGGGTTTCACATGAGAAATAAAAGCAGGACTTATTTCACAAACAGTTTTTATTCAATAAATGGGATCCCATCACAACATTCTACTAGAATTCAGACTTTAGATTTCAGACTTTAGTAGGTGTTGGCTCGCAGTGTTGATATGAACGAGGTTAATGTAATGCGTCATCGTCACGCCGTCACACGGCGCTGTACGCGGCATGACTCGGTATTATAAGGACTTTATACAGGTCTGACATTGCACATTCCGTATTTCAAATTTCAAGCACAAGTCTATAGGAGTCCGGGCGCGAAGCCGCGTGGAGTGAGGGCAGCTAGAGGGGGGGGGGATCGGGGAAGGGGTATCTCGTGCAGTGGTCACTCACGTGTGAGTATCAACTACTGCGGCTCCCTAGAGCGCGTTTGTAGCTAAGTCTGACCCGTGCGAGACGCTCAGAGTCTGCTTCCTGCAGTCTCTGCGGCATGGCTCTACCTCTTACTCCATCGGTTACGTCTCTTGAGCGCCTTTCAGAATCCAGTTCGTACCTAGGAGAAAACTTAAGTCACGTGTTAGAGTTCACCCTATGGTCATGTCCATTCCTGTAACTATTGGAAAACATTTTTTATTATAGTATAGGGGACAATTGAGAGCCTTCCAACGACTACCGACGCCCATTAACATCATCATAATTATGCCGATGCGTTGCCCTCATTTTCACTTCCCGCCCCATGGGCCACCGGCCACTCTCGAACCGCACGAAACGAGACACCGTAGGTGGCACTTTACGGCTGTATCAAGTGAGCCAGAGGTACCTTCCCGGTCTTTTCGGCTCAATTCTGTTGCATAGGAGGATGTAGTGTCGTGCACCATGCATGGCACTACATCTTACAAAATATTTCAAATGTATATTACGTCTACGAACAACAAAACAAATAATCATGTTATATGCTGAGTCAATTGTAAATAAGATCGCATTGATAGAGTACGTCCACACGGCCGAGGCGTCGAAGGGATCTTTTCACTCAAATCGCTACCAACTTTTAGAAGAAAGCTTTTCATGTAAATAACATTGTGAATTTTCTGCTCGCAAGTAATTGTTTTAAGCCTAGTTTAATGGACAATGTTCTCTGTGTTTATTTACTGAGCTCGTTTATAATCGCTCTCGCTCGCGGACTCCGCCCATTCCGGAACATGACTATGGCTGGGTATATTATATATAATGGTGTCATATTTTTTCGTGCATGCTGTTAATGTCGTAAAAAGTTTCGTAATTTACAAGACGTTATCACAGCAAAAAGATAACAGTAAAAAAACATCCATATAAATATTTTTCATTAATTTCATACAAAAAGAGTGTGGGTGCTTGCTAAAATAAGTTAGTGAAATTTTATAAATTGGAACAGGAGGTATCTCCATATGTCCGAATTCAACTCATGCAAGATAGGCTTTTTATTATTTATCATATAGTAGAATTAAGCTGAATACCAGTGAGATATTTCGAGAATCGATAAGAGTTAACCAGTTAAATAAGCTGCATTTCACCTTGATGTTTTTATCTTGTGCCTCGTTAAGTACTACCGGTCGCAGGTCTGTGGGGGGCTGCAGGTGTTCATGTGTAATAATCGACCCTCTTTCGAGCGGCGGCGGTTTAAGGATAAGTAGAGGGTCATACATAGGTATAAGGGTCGACATGTATGTATTAGTGTTACCTGATCAATGTTACTACGGGAGATTATTGTGTGTGTGTGTGTGTGTGTGTGTGTGTGTGTGCGTGCGTGCGTGCGTGCGTGCGTGCGTGCGTGCGTGCGTCGTGAGTGCGTGTGTGTGTGTGCACACAATGCAAGCTCATCGAGCAAGTGACATACTGAGTCCACAGTGAAATGCTTTGTTAGTGGTATCGCGTAGTCAGGTGAGTTACATTTGGAATGACGAGTGTATGGCAATGGAGATTAAATAGCCGTTAAACGTCAGTCCCCCATCATTCACATAATAAGTACAATTATCTGCCAAATTCAGAGCGTGCCGTCGACAAGGGTCAGTATATCAGTGTAATTTAATCGTAAGTAAATAATGTGTGTGAAATCAATAAACAATTTCTTAAAGGGTGCTGCGTTGTAAGACTAAAACGTTATCTTTAGCTTAATTACACAATATTCACGTGAATTATTATCGCTTATTACAATTAATTGTTATTAATTCTTACGTATGATAATACTCAATAATTGGAATATGCTCCAGCTGATATATTGCGTAGTGTCAATATTGTACACATAGCATTAATCAGTCTTACTGATGACTGAGACAAACTAGACGTAGGCGCATGATCTCATAAAATTATACAAGCGTTGAGACGCTGTTTTATGACTTTTAGTAAATGCTCTCGGACATGCTTTACTAAAATGTTAATACACAATATTTGTTTTTATGGAATAGGGGGGCAAACGAGTAATCGGAGTACAACTACCGACGCCCACGAACATCAGCATAATTACTACACCGATGCGTTACCCTCATTCACTCCCCAATGGGCCACCGGCCACTCACAAACCGCACGAAACGCGACACTGAATATGTCATTTTACAGCGGTATTATGAGAACGAGAGGTACTTCCCCGGTCATGCCGGTCCCATTCCGTTGCATAGGAGGATGTGGTATCAAGCACCACGCACGGTGCTACCTCCTCCTATGTAGCATGGCACTACCACTAACATTATTTCATATATAGAACATAGGGACGTCTGTCCATTCACATTTCAGAGTAGGTTTTTATCATATCAGCTCACTTCGTGCCAGATCGTACCAAAACCATTTGTAGGGATACCAAAACAATCAACGTTGATTCTGCACAAATGTTGTGACATGTGTTAGAGACATATTTTTTAAGCATAAAGAGGCAAGTGAACATTTGAAGCCTTTTGATTGTACCGACACCCAAATACATCAAGCATAATTGATATGTTTCTTAATTTCATGTGCAGTAAACAAACTGAGAGACCTCCGGATGACAAGCAAATACCAAAATAACCATTAGCCTTCAAGTGCGTCGCCCCCCTTCGTCTACGCGCCATAACACAGCGTATAACACGCGAGCGTAGACATTCTGCCAGCGTTAGGTATGCCTGATGTAGACGCAGTGTAGAAGTGCAGTGTATCAAATGAAATATATTTTTTCATTAAAAAATGTTAATGATATTTGATGATGTGTATAAATTTTTTGGCGGCGTGAATTCGGATAAAATACAAGTTGACATTATGAAAAATTATAAACACTTGAAATATTAAAAAATACTATACATATAAGTACCTACTATTATAAGTATACTCCCAATAATAGTTTTTAATTCGTTACGATCAAATAAATGTCGTTACCTCATTGGCAGTACGAAGCGAAATAAAGATTTACACAGTCATTCATACCGATACACACCACTCAACACCGACCGACACGCGTCCCCGTGATAGCGGTAATCGGTTTAAACAAATGACTTTTAAAGAGGATAAATGATTATGCGGGATCTAGTTAACGAAAAGCTTTTTAAATCGACAGCACTGAGGATTTGCGATGAAGTAAATTCCAACTGGGTTACTATTCATCCGGCTTTAAGATTGTCATAAACTTTACAAAAAATATACTCTTCTGCGGAAGGCTTTTGCAGGCTTGATTATGATGCGTCACGTCGGATCGATCACAAATATATTCCCAACACTCTCTGTTGTCTGCGGGGAGCAAGCGTCTCGCATCGCTTCCGCCTCGCTGAGCCGAACTTGAATCATCCACAAACGATCCAACTTTTAACGATCTTTCCAGAAACATTTATTTTCGCTGTACGAGCAACCGGCCGCTACTTCGTTCTCGAGCCGCGGCGGGCGGGGATGTATTCCATACTCTTTATATACGCCACATTTATTACAATATGTTTGATCCAGAAATTGAATTTCCGGATCAAAATGATTTCAAGTCAATTGAAAAGAGGCAAAGAGGCAGCCGGAGTCTCTTGGTGATTACCGGCGCCTTCCCTGACATCCACATAACTGCTCTTCAGATTGGTTTTCCTACTTTACTTTTCATTCACCAATGGGCCACCCGAAACTCATAAACCGTAATGCAACAGCATATCACTTTCAACCGTTATCATGTGAGCAAGGTCCTCGGTTACGCTGGCTCATTTCGGATGCGACGCAGCATGTCACTACCTCTTATAAACTTCGTTCTGTATTTGTTTAATTCTGCCGATCCAATTAAACTACTGAACCGGTGTTTGAATATTTCCACTCTAAGAAAAAAAATATCTATTCCTTCATACATTACTGTATGTTTGTAATGCAATATGTACTTGTGTAGTTCAGGAACAACTTTGTTGGATGTTAGTACCAGGTCGTACACTCTGTTTGCGTCAAGAATTTTCTAAGTCGCCACTGTAGTCGCGGCGATGCACTTCACAGAGTGCCGACTGGCAAAATATCATTCTAATTGAAGTAAGAACATCATCAACGTTAAGTCACTACAAAACACGGCAGTTAACAAAGAACAATTTGGTGGCGACAAGGAAGGCCGCAGCAAATAGCGTTAGCTGACACCCCTCGCGTGACAATATTATAGCGTGTGCACGTAGCGGCGCCTCCCACGCGGGTGCAGGAGGTGGCGCACGACGCGGCGAGAGGTGTTCCGCCCTGCATAACCTGCATAAAGGGTCTGTTAAATGTTACATTTGAGATATACCTATTTACTAGTCGTTATTATTAATAATATATGCATGCATGTAAATAGTATAATTATTTAGTAGCCATTATCGATATTTTCTTAACATACAGACTTTGAACCTAACCGTCAATAAGTAAATGAAACTCAATTTTTTTACTTTCAAAGTGAATCTACATTTCAATTAGTGCGTGTACAGTTAATAGTTAATTATCATTTAGTTCCTCGGCATATGTAAGCGAATTGTCTAAAATCTATCCTTAATAACTGTAACATGTACCCTCAATTTATATATTCGCTAGATGCTCCAACAGTAATTATTTCGTTTCATTTTTTCGAAGTGCTCGGGGTGTCGAGGTGGAGATATTTATATGTGGCACACGATAAGAGCGCATCGATAAGGATTGGAGTTGTGTTGGACCTGTCCTGTGCTTCACAACACTGTCTTACAAGTATGTTTGCGGTTACTTATTAGTACATGCGTGTACAGCCGTACACACAACACATCGTGTCGACGCTCCTGGGGTTAAGGAACGATCACGATGTATGCGGATTTAAATTTTAAAATTATACGTTCACAGTGATTTTGTTAGAAGAGTGCGACTCAGGTATCGACATACAATGAAAACTGCAATGTCGCATTTCGGCGGTTTGTTAATTTCCGGTGGTAAATTGGAAGAGAGGAGGAGATGCAAACGTTCCACACGTCTGCATGACAATAATTTTCTGACACTGACAGTCTTCAAAAGGCGATCTCAGTGCAGTAGCCAGTCTGGGATGGATGCGAGTAGCAGGAGATTGGTCGTCTTGGCGTCCATTGAAAGAGGCCTGTGTCCAGCAGTGAGCCGATAAAGATTGATAATGACGACGATGATAATGAGACACATTATTCTGGCTTGTTTTATTTTATAATTTTTTTGCCGAACAATCCAACATACTGTATTATACGAGTATTTCATAGATTATAAATCTACGAATCACAAGACCGCCCTGGGCTCCCGGACTAGTCGCACGGCCTGTGTTTGTGTTAATAATTTAATCAGTTTTAAGAGGCGCATCTGACGCAACCGGCGGGCGGCGGGCGGTCGGCGCTAATTAAATTGTTTACCCTTTCATTAGCAGCTGCCCCTCGTGCAACTTGCAACTGATATTCTTAAATTATTAGTATTCTCTCACTTCATGATGTAGAGGTTATGGATGCCCACGCGGTCAAACAGCTTTAGAACATGATAGATTTTTTTTTAAATATTATTTCATTCAAGCGCAGCATCTGATCAGGTGCTCAAACAACAAAAGATATCATAACTGTTTTTGTCTGTTATCGGAGTGTTTAGATGCACACCGACACGTCCACGCATCAGAGAAGATGGCGGTGTGTTATCCGGCTCATATGTGATGCAGAAATATCAAATGCTCAAAAAATTGTTCGTAACGATATATCATATCGTAAGCATTTAATTCGACATTGTATATTATTGTAAACTTTTGTTATTCCCTAAAACGATATTTTCGATGAATACTTATTTCGAACAGTACTTTATATCTTCTTGCGTTAATCGGAACAACTAAAATTATAATTCTTCGGGTACTTTTAAAAACTTGGTACATCAGGACATCTGTCATCTCTGTCTACCCGTGACCATGGTTACTGTATTAAATAAAAAAAGTATATTATTTTATTGTAATGACTAACATTCGTGTAAATTTAAGACATGAATAAGTTCTAAAGAAAACAAATTTAGGGGCACGACATTCTCTCCACCGAGTTGAGCAAAAAAGCGGCGCGGCCATTTTACACCTTCTATACTTTTGTCGTGGATGAAACTGGAAGGCTGATATCAATATACCTATCTAGACTTTATGTGACTTGACTATTGATTTGCATGTATCAACAAGTAAATGTGGACAAAGAATTTTCGACGGCCAAGACAAATAAAATCAAATTATATTAGTAAAGAACATTATTTTTACTTAAAGATTCCCATTAATCTTGATGTTGAAACATAGAACTCCATCGAGCTAGTTCTTGCAAGACGTTCTGGTGGAATATCTACATACTTGCACACATAACATACAAATGCTTCGCAGAGGTAGCGTCTACGCTGCATTTGTCCCGGAATTATCGACTCAGAGCGCCGAAGACGGCCAGCAACTGTGATATAAGGGCGGAGGTTGTTGTGTGAGATTTTTGTGTAAAATTACTATTAACTTTCTATGTTATTCCGTAAAGCCGCATGTTTTGGCGCTCACTAGCTGTGTCTTACCAATTGTATAAGACAGCCGTATGCCATGGGAGGCGCGGCGCGCTGGTGCGAAACAATTTAACAAGCTCCTGGAACCTGCTCGCGACAGTTCGTGGCGCACACTAACTGACGCAGATGAATGTTTTCATTAAAGAATACTAACAATTATCCTTTTTATTTTATGGATGCTGGAATAATAGTATAAGTTATATATATCTTTGTAAAAAGAGTTAAAATTATAAATAGTCGGCGTTATTAGAGATCACCGAGGTACCTATGCAGACGGACCCCAGGCCCTTCAAGAGAGGTCGCAAAGACACCCGCGGGGATTTAGAGAGAATTCGGTTCATTCGCGAATCTCACAGACAGTGCCAAATGCCATTTCTCCGTGAAAGAATAAAAGGTATATTAGGATGGCACTGCTTCTCACACAAAGTGAGGATTTGAACAATTAAGTGGTAAAGTAATTTGGTGATTATATGCACTGAGCAGTTAAGTGGTACACGTTTGAATGCTGACGAATAGGAATGTAGGGTAAATAGTAAATAATACATACACAAAATTAAGTAGATGTTTACGATGAAACATTGTGAATTAAAAACTTTCGATATCGATACCATTGCTGAATGAAGTAAATAGTTTTTTATCATCAAGTAATCAAAATCAAATTGTATAATCAAGTACGAGACACCTCGTGTACACAGTGTGGGCAATAAGAGGCGTGTACTATTCAGATCCTGTGCAAAATATAATGTATAAGAAATATATGTATTCACCAAGCACCGGCACTGGAGCTGTTGAGAACACGCCGAGAGCACCCTCCCGCCCGCGCTCATGAGGGGCGGGCGGGCGAAGGTCGACGGCGCAAGGTCACATCTCAGGCGCTGCTGCGGTAATTGCGTTCTTAATTATATTTTTAATCGCGCAGTTTCAATTCGCCTTAATTATGATTTCTTTGAAATGAATGTAAAATTGCTCGGCAGCTTGTCGGTGCTCAGTAAACTGCTGCTCGGCAGACTCCCGGTGCTCTGTAGACTAGCTTTCGGCAGATTCTCGGTGCTCAGTAAACTGATGCTCGGCAGATTCTCGGTGTTCAGTAAACTGCTGCTCGGTAGATTCCCGGTGCTCCGTAGACTAGTTTTCGTTAGAATGACAGATTTTCAACGCTCAGTAGACTGCTGCTCGGCAGAACCCCGGTGCTCAGGAGACCAGTTTTCGGCAGATTGTCGGTGCTCAGTAAACTGCTGCTCGGCAGATTCTCGGTGCCCAGTAAACTGCTGCTCTGCAGATTTTCGATGCTCAATAAACTGTTGCTCGGCAGATTTTCGTGCTCAGTAGATTGTTGCTCGGCAGATTCTCGGTGATCATTAGATTCGTGCTCGGCAAATTTTTGGTGCTCAATAGACTGGCGCTCGGCGGATTTTCGGTGTTCAGTAAACTGGTGCTCGGCAGATTCTCGGTGCTCAGTGGACTGGCGCTCGGAAGATTCTCGGTGCTCAGTAGACTGGTGCTCGGAAGATTCTCGGTGCTCAGTGGACTGGCGCTCGGAAGATTCTCGGTGCTCAGTAGACTGGCGCTCGGAAGATTCTCGGTGCTCAGTTTTCAGTAGACTGGTGCTCGGCAGATTCTCGGTGCTCAGTGGACTGGCGCTCAGAAGATTCTCGGTGCTCAGTTTTCAGTAGACTGGCGCTCGGAAGATTCTCGGTGATCAGTGGACTGGCGCTCGGAAGATTCTCGGTGCTCAGTAGACTGGAATTCGGAAGATTCTCGGTGCTCAGTGGACTGGTGCTCGGAAGATTCTCGGAGCTCAGTAGACTGGCGCTCGGAAGATTCTCGGTGTTCAGTTTTCAGTAGACTGGTGCTCGGCAGATTCTCGGTGCTCAGTTTTCAGTACACTAGTGCTCGGCAGATTCTCGGTGCTCAGTTTTCAGTAGACTGGTGCTCGGCAGATTCTCGGTGCTCAGTACACTAGTGCTCGGCAGATTCTCAGTCGTCATAGTCATCACCACTGTCAATTAATTGGTTTCTCTATTCCAGTCGTCGCGTATGACGGCCGCAGAACTGTAGCACGTACTGACTGCACTAACTACAATTAACCACAGGGCGGCATCTTAACTGTCTGTATTGTAACCACATAAAAACGACAGTTGAGAATTACGTGGCAATTAAACAACGCCATCGGTGCCTTCCGTGTTGACTGACTCGCCTATTAGTCTAGGGAAAGCCCAGGTCATCTTAGAAACGTGCGTGGCATACTCAGCCCTGTTACCACGCGTGCGACCAGTAAATTATAACCAAGCATAGCATAAGATAAGCATATATATAATTTTATTCGCAGCAATTCGATGTTTTTCCTTTAGAAGAACTGAGCTTACCGAATGTAAAAAAATTGAGCTGTTGGCTAACAAACTACTGGTTACCACGCACTAGATGTGTATAAAATTATGGAAGAATTACATGAAACTTTTTCCATCTCACGCTTCGCTCCGAAAAACACTTTGAAAAGAGGTAAGCCAATTTATATATGCAGATAAGGAGCGTATGACGGCCATCTCAACGTGTCTTCAATCATCTTCAGAGATACAATTTCCCTATACGAGCGCCGCCGCCGCCTCTATCACTCCATCTTCATTGATGCAGTCTGAGAGTTTCTTACAAATTATTCGTATCGTCTATAAGCGTCTTAACACTGCTAACCCTCAACCGCATCATTGCCTCAAAGTCTCACGAAGAAAACCTTCGTTTATTTGGGATATAAAGTAAATTGATCCTGATGTCTTAAGTTTACGCGAATGTTACTCATTACAATATAACTACTTTTACTGATTTTATCGCGGTTTATTTAATTATTTAACTAGTCCGACGTCTCAGAAGCTTTACAGCAGCCATGGACACAAGTGGAATGAGATGAGTCACATATTATTAAAAGTACCCAAAGAATTATAATTATTATATTTGTTAAACACATTTCCTCACTAGGGAACATCAATTCCTTCCAAGGATGATCCGTGAGGCTATGGAAATTAAAAATATCCAAATTTCAATAGGAGAGATGGGTTCTTCCCTTTGCTTGGGACCCAGTGAGAAACACAATCAAATCAAAAAGTAAACATAACACCTCAAGACAGCAAGATTTAATAAGTATTGTTTGCGTTAATCGTAACAACTAAATAATTATAATTCTTCGGGTACTTATGTGTACACAAAATTTACATAAAAAATATTTTATTGTTATATGTTTTGTATATGAGGTCTCGGTGATATGAGAGGTGGAGATCTAACGGTTCTAGATTAAGGGCTAATTCAAGTAACGATCAAACTCATATTTAGACATCTATCCTCTTACAATGGAAATGGCCGTACTTAGTTATAACTTTCTAATTTGCCCCCTATCTTATAAAAATATGAGCTAGTACTACTACTACTACTACTACGTCTGTCTCACCATCAGCATCAGCATCAGCGGCCAGAAGACGGTTACAGTTGGACCTAAGCCAGGAAGGCTTAGGCCCAGACAACGCTGCAGGTCTCGGTCACAAGCTGATTGCATCCAGAGGTTCCCCGCGACCTTCACCAATTCACCATACTATATAATAACATACTATATAATAAGAAAACACGTAGTGCATATGCACTCGCAGTGTTAAGTCACAAGTAGAAGCGGGTCGGACAAGAGGCTCTGTCTGTTCTTGGCGTGCCGTGAATATATTGATTACTTTCGTTTAGAACCTCCCCTCGGTATAATTCAAACTCGGTGTACAAATGTAATTTTCTTGTGCAATATTTGGTAATTTTGAACTGGCTTCACATGGAACTGAAAATGGGGCAACTAAATAGTCGCCACTTAGAAGGAGGTACCTCAAAATAATTCATATTGATTACTTTCAACCGAAGTCTGTGAAAACAAAATTTGTAGTTTATTTGTCTCTTACGTTTCTAACAGGGTATTAGACATTTTAATATGAACCTGTCAAACTGGTCATTAATATAATGACTCTTGAAAAAGCTATATAGTAGTAGCAAAAATTTCCACAACAACGGGATAACGTGGTCTTGTTCTCCTTTCTCGAGTACGAAAGGGCCGCAAGTGCTATATCATTTACGTTGTATATCTCAAAATACGTATTCAAATATTGGCAAGTTACCAGTTCAAATCAAACGATGATTTAAATTGATTAAACAAAAGGTATGTTTAACATCTTCACGTAGTTCATTGCACGAACTACCACACAGGCACGCAGTGTCCGTTTGACAAATATTGTGTACTAGCTAGTGTCCGCAACTTCGTCCGTATATACTTTGTAAAAAAGTTAACCGATACATCTTTTTATCCACAACTGGCTGCCTCGGTTGGTAACGTGGCGGTTAGTCCGCGTTTTACGCCAGAGATCGCGGGTTCAATCCCGCCTAGGTCACGGATGTTTATATATGTATTATAATACATATATAAACATTCATGACCTAGAAATATATTTCTATAATAAAAGTTTTGAAAATATAAAATTTCTTAAATATCGGAATATTTAATATATTTTTGACTTGTGTTAGAGTACTAACTCTAACACAAGTCCTTACGGCACTTACCACAGGACTGTGCTAACGTAGTGTGATAAGTACACAGACAGTATTATCTAACGGTTCGACTGGAGCCTTTAGAGTTTAATTTCACGTACTCTTGGTACCTGAGTAGTATACAGACAATACAGGAGACAACATATATAAGGATATATGTAGAAGATGACAGGTGTATGATGGAGACGAAACTAAATTATATACGGTGCCCAGGGTCATTAACCTAAAATAAAAAAATAAGTATTTAAATATTTTTGGTAGTTTAAAAATTTACCGTGTACATACAAACAGACACACAGATAAACATCCAGCCATCTTTTAAAAATAATCATTGAATTGCGCTCTATATCGGTCTAGACATCACCAACAATACTTTTATAGGAATTAAAAGAAATAATATATATATATATATATATATATTTATTTCTAGAGAGATCGAGATATATACGATTATAATATAACCGAGGAGAAATGACAAACGGTGTAACGGTAAACGCGCAATTTCTTACAAAAGTTTGTTCCGATGCTGGTTAAATTCTGCCCACGAAATATTCACGGGCCTGGAGTCTAGAGCGTCTCCAGTGCTATCGTTTACATAACAATGAATTCCATCGATTTGAAGCATCTCATTGATATGCCGGCAAAACAGATTGGGAGACATACCACAGCCATGTGAAACGCCAGCATTGTCAGGCTTTAGGTCTGAGCATGCACCATCGACTACGACCTTAATGCTCCGGGCTGTCAAAAAGCTGGCAATCCAGTCACATAATTTCACGGGAAACCCAAAGGCAGCTTAGAATGAAGAGCTTTGTGACAAACCCGATTGAAGGCCTTTGCTGTGTCCAGACTAACCGCCAACGCTTCCGCCTTTGTTTCCACATCATCCGCCCATCTATGCGTCCAGTAAGTTAGTCGGTCACCAGTTGACCGACCGTGACGGAGACCGTACCGACAGTCACTAAGTAGCTAGTGTTCCCTTGCGTGCGGTACGCAGGAGCTGGCCATTGATTATTGTTTCCATTATCTTTGAAAATAAAGAGATTATTGCTACAGAACGGTGGTTTGACGGGTCCGGGAGCTTGTCTTTTCTTTAGGTATTGGGTGCACCAGAGCGGTTTTCTAATTCTTAAGGACGATGTCAATATGAGTACCCAAAAAGAGCGTTAGAACAGATATCGATTCAGGAGCACATCTTTGCAGTACGATTGATTATCGGGCCCACTCGACTATTGGACGTGGAAGGATGGAAGTGCTTTCCGCACTGAGCTCTGTGGAATCTTTTTGTCCAGCGTAGAGAAACAATATCTGCTTTCTCATTTACATCATGAGCCAACGAGTCGTCTCTCGTTCAGCCAAAGTTTCCTAGGACAACCTTGGCGAGAGACCGGAATGCACGAGCTCTCGAAGGAAGGCGGATAAACAGCTAGCCCATTTTGTCTATATGCTCCGACTTTGGTTTGGCGATAACAATTTTAAGGGACCTGGATCAAAATTATACTCCTTTTTTGATGCCGCTATTACCCTAGCCCGATAGCACTCCTGCTTACGACGTAGTGTCGACCGACAGGAGAGACCAAAACTAAAGCTAGGACTTGTCGCCAACTAGTATTGCAGAGAACGGAATAAAAAGTAAAGGCGGAGTGAGCAATTAAGGATTGCTTACTCCGTCGCTGTAAATAATTCCTTGAGAGAGAATATGATACCTTGATTTGTGTCTAACGGGTACAGTAAACTGTATCAGGCAATGGTCCAGTGGTAGATAGCAACCAAGTAGCTGTCCGAATGAGAGCTCAACAGAAGGTCCTTGCCGTCATGGGATTCATATAGGCATGCATAGACGCGAGGGTGGTCCTTGCTGTCTACGCGAGGCCTGGAGAGATCCCTGTCTTCAAAATAGCTAAGGAGGCGAAAAAAATATTCTCCCACACTCCAACCCGTAGTATAAAGGAGTGTTCCAATTTATACTCCGCGTAGGTAAGGTAGGAAGTATCAGTCGGGGAAGAAATCTGCGTTTCGGTTAAAAATAACAGAGCTGGCTTAGCCGTATGTGGTGGTGAACGGTGTTCATAGGGTGACTTGGGTTTACTGATCCGAATGTCCTAAGCCAGAGTATTATGAAGCAGGGCACTGCCTCCTCCACAGTACGCGGAACAGCTTAGGCTTCCAGACTCAAGCTCAAAGCTTGAAGCTGGAGATCGAAGGGTGCACACATACACACACACATACACACACACACACACACACACACACACACACACACACAGACACAGAC
>JAFELO010001118.1:29736-54080 GCA_017140195.1 Eumaeus atala
ACACAGACACAGACACAGACACAGACACAGACACAGACACAGACACAGACACAGACACAGAAACAGACACACACACACAGACACAGACACAGACACAGACACAGACACAGACACAGACACAGACACAGACACGGACACAGACACAGCCACAGACACAGACACAGACACTGACACTGACACAGACGCAGACGCAGACGCAGACACAGACACAGACACAGACACAGACACACACACACACACACACACCCACCCACACACACACACACATATATATATATACAAAACCCAGAGCGCGAATGATTTTATAAAACTTGTTCAAAAAGAATCAAAAGTTTACAAAATTAATTTGATTCTGTCAGACCGTTATCCAGGCATAAATCAAAGGATTTCAATTTTTTTTTAGGAAAATGAGATGTACATGTAATTTTTTCTGCTGTAAATGCGCCATTTTCAAATGGATTGAACGAGAGACTAAACCAAACGTTACTTATTAAAATTCGCTGTAAAATTAATGATAGTTGCCATAAGATTGCCTGGATAACTGCAATCACGAATACACGGAAAGATATAACGGAACTGAACATGTGTAACGGTGTTTTCACCAAAATATTTACTGGAGGGAAAATATGTTAACATTCTTCCAGATGAGTCGAAAAATAATTACACGAAACCATCTAATAAGAGGCCAAAAAATTGCTTTAGAAAACATTATAAAATGACACAATTATAGTAATCAAAGATTTAACAAAAACAGAAAATATTATGACCTAAAAGTACGAGCTTCTGTATATACTGAAAACGGAAATCGATTAAACAGGAATGAACTACATGAATTAAAATAGGACCCTACAAATTACAGACAAAATATCCAATTCATTTACAAAGTAAAAACGGGTCACAAACAACCAGAATCGAATCTCGACCATATTACAAAACTTATCACGGTAGTCGAATAAATCATTTAACAGGGGGTGAGGGAGATGTAAACGAAGTATAAACCATTTTAGACTTTGATTTATGATTGTATTTAATAATTTATATGTAAACTTATTTAAATCTAGGGAGCCGTATATCATATTAAATAAATGACACAGAATGCAAAATATGAATGTTATGTTGATTAAATAAGAAATGAAATGTTATATTATTCCAGATATAATATCATATATATGATTTTATATATATATATATACATATATATTTAATAAAGGACATTGATTATGTAACGTACATATCTTAACTACATTCAAAGCTATTTACTTTCTGATATGTAGGCTATTTTTACCGACAGTAATTTACCGGCCAGTGACATCTGTTATATTAATATGTAGCACGTTACGTCGCCGGTTGCCCGCTCTCAGATCTTCTTATTTAAGCTGCGGTTCTAAATTATGGGCTATTTACGCCGTAGGGCCAATATCTTGGCTTGATTGCATCGCTCCGCCACTAATACACAAGATGGCGGACTGAATAGGCCCTAATAATTAATAGTGTTGTTGCGTTTTTCATGAAGAATAATAATAATGTCGTCCTAGCCGAATTTCGGCTACAGCGGTCATCTCTATAATGATAGAGCCACCTGTGTGGAACATTTTATAGTGCACAAATGTCTGCGCAGACACAAGTGCATTCTCTATTCCTTTATTCTCCTATTCCGGTGGGACGACAATTCGACAAGGTCGGAGAGAAATCAGGCGCAGGACCGACGGCGTGACGTGCTCTCCGAGGCACGGGGATGTAACACCACCAAATTCCTAACTCCTGACAGTTACTAAAATTTGAAAAATCCTAATAGCGCTTTTTGTATGGTCCCACCCGGGATTCGAACCCGGGGCCTCACGTCTGTGACTAAACATGCTTACCACTAGATCACGAGGAAATTATTAATTATTAAACAATAAAACTTCGTCACTCGTCATAAATCTCTCGTGTTTTATAGACTAAATCGGAATGCGATATATAAAACACATAAAATCGTCCCGGGAGACGTCATTCAGTTTGCTATATTATACATTGTAACATTCTTTTCCACAATGAAGTTCTGTTAAGAACTTTTCAAAACCTGTTTTCTGAAAGCTTTTCAACTTTCAAAGTTTACTTCAGCGTGTAGAGGCGTGCATAAAATATTACCTCGCGTAGAATACTTATCTTGCTAAGTAGCTTTTCAAATCACTGGTGCACAAGGGAAGCACACTGCGCGGCACTAAAACTTAGAGGTATGAAGTAATATAATACACTGAAGGTGGGCTGCTAAATAACTAACCCCCTACAATTTTTTTTATGTGTTTTAAAACTTGTACACCAATGGCTCTTCTATGAATGTTCCACACGGCCATCGGTAGTCCTTCAGATGGCTGGGCAATGGGCTTGTCTACTCGTTTTTTCATACGGCAGATACAGTAGTAAGTAATCTTACAGAAGAAATAAAATTAAGATACATAAGGGTTATTGCGATTGATACATAAAGCAGGACACATGCGGAGTGGCGAAGTATACATAAGAACCCGCCCGGCTCTCGCTCCCGTGCGGCCAGACGGAACATCTGCGGAGGGGAGGATGAGTTTCATATATCAAAAATACTATTTGGTCTAATAAAATTCAAGTTTATAAAACTTTCCGTAAATGGGAAAATATGATTGATGGTTTTTAATGAATATAATGTTCTTAAAGGAGCTAGTTTTTGAGAATATGTCTACCCCACATATTTATTTAAACGGAGTCATTTTACAAAGTATAATCAGTAGACTGCGTAAGCGACGAGACATGAATGACTTGAGTAACCGCTTGAACTTTTCTGCACTTGTCTGGATTCGCGTACACACGCCTGCACCCGTTTGGGCCCGTCTGCAACCGCCTGTACTTGTATGCACTTGTTAGCACTCGCCTACGCTCGGCTTCACCCGCGTGCACCCGTTTCATTTACCTGCACTTACTTGCACTCGCATGCAGTCGCTTGCACCCGCCTCCATTCCGCTGCATCAAAAAGTTATTAGGTTTATTATCGCAGTAGCAGTGCCTTGCGGTTTCACACGCATATAATCCATCCAAAAGGAATTGGTTTTAGGAAAGTAATTTTTTTTCCTATGTTATTCTGGACTGTAGTCGAAGCTTGTACCAAATTTTGTCTGCATCAGTTAAGTACTTTCTGCGAGTTTATCACACAACAGTAGGACAGCGGCGTCGCATCATCAGGTTGAGAGAACGTGTCATGTAACCGCCAGCTGAGCGGGTTTGTGTGGACTAGCCACGGACGCTGCTGGGCTTGGCACTGTTGACACAAACCCTTACAGAAATACTACATTACAATGGCAACAGCAAACACGTCAGTTTCTTAACGGGCTAGGCATAGAGAAACCTTGTGCCAAATGTGACGATCCATATTTCCAATGTTAATTTAAAATATCTGTTCGTCGGGATAACACTTAAACTACTAAAAGTAGTCGAAGATTCATTATTACTTAGAACCGATTATCACAAATACAAAAAACAGTATGCCTGTGCAACATGAATTGCATTTATTGCACAGCGCAGATTAATACACACACCTTCTGTGAGCGAGCTTCAGCTCCCGCCGGTTACTGGGAGGTTCTTACACACAAAGGGACTTCGTTATAGGAATATATTTTATATTATCTTTTATATCGCTACGGTAATTCCTTTGATCTTTATCGGAGAAGACTCTCACGGGGCTCTATTTAAATGCCCGAAGAACTTTTAAACGTAAAATTTAAAAAATACAAGGAAGCACTTTTCCAATAATGGGGTCATTGCACATCTCACAAATGGACAGGTTATGCTGAAAACATAGTCATTGTAGCATTGCCGCCGAACTGATCCGGCACGACCGGTGTGGTACCTGCTGAGTAAGTGACAGCGTCTGATCTGGTTTGTTACCTGACGGCCTGTCAGAGAGGAGGGGGGAAGCACGTCTGCGTAATAATTTAGCGGATCGGATTTATTTGGAGTACAAGTTTACGAGTGCTCTTGTTCTGGTGCACGTGCAAGTACTACCGAGAGCGGATTGGTGTAGATGTTAAGACGTGTTTGTTGTATACGGATCAACATCTATCCCACTCCGCTCTCGTTTATTGCATCATTTGTACTCATGACGGATCTCTGACAAAACCGCACTACGCCTTTCCTTTGTTGGTGTTTTTAACCACAGACTCTACTTTATAGTTTATAGACTAATACAATGTTATAAAGCCAAAACTAACTCAAAAATAACAAGGTGATTCCACAATATAATAAAGATACCTACAGTCCTATCAAAGACAGACAATATGAAAGGTGTAAACGGCTCACCGTGTGATAAGAAATTATTTACACGTCTACCTGTCGCAATAGGAGGTCAAAGGACCACATAAAAGTGGCCTAATCACTTCGTCAGCGCCGTACGGTTGACTTTACTATTACACCTTAATCGGGTTCCAGTGACCCTCATCTAAACATAATTACCCGCCGCCATATTGAGCCAATCAATATAGCGGAGGCATTATTTTACTACGTAACATATCTCTGATAAAACCGCGGTAAGCCTTGCGCTGTGAAATCCTGATATGGCGTTTTTTAATCACCGATGCTACTTTGTAATTTAAGTGTGGATACCCGCAATGTTATAAAGTCGAAACTGATTCAATAATAATACGATGATACTACAATGTAATAAACATACCTAGTCCTATCTAAGACGGACAATATAAAATGTGTAAAGGGCTCGCCGTGTGATGAGTGATCATTCACACGTCTACGTGTCGTAATATGAGGGTCAAAGGACCACATAAAAGTGGCCTATAAACCGCAAAACGCCGCGCGGTTAACTTTAGTATTACACCTTCATCTGGTCCCAGTGACCCTCACCTTAATACAATTACCCGCCGCCATATTGATTCCATCTCTCGCCGTTACTTGTTTGGACGCTAAATGTTTGCTGACGGCAGCCATCATTAGATAATTATTCAGAGCCATTTGATGACCACCGAAGCTCAAAATGTACATTCACACGGTTAGAAATTGAGCAGTCGATCGAACACACCCGATTTGTCTGTAATTAGCAATGGAACTATTATACTATTGATGAGTATATTGCTTCTCACATTATTTTATCGAGGACGCTATTTATGTAATGAATGTGTTAGCTCTGATCTGATATTAACCTGTTCACAGAACTACCCGCCCTTCTCCGCCTTCAAGGTCGGTGACGCCCAAGGGAGCGAGCTTCTTGGTTCGTTAGTGCTACAATATGTCCTGTTCAGATTGCTCACATTCATACGCAAACATGCCTGGCTATTGTCTGTGGTGAATGTAACGGACGGAACTTGGCCGAATATTAAATCAAATGAGGATATTCGCTCGTATACAAGAGAAATGATATTAAGAAGCAGCTGCGTAAATGTAATCAGGAGCGACAAGTCAGACGAATAGATCAGTCATTGTGTTGAAAAAAAAAAAAAGAGTATAGAAAGTGCACACTGGGGAAACAGGCTGCAGAGCACATCCTGGTGCATCTCCCGTCGTTCGTTTCTTATACCTAGACGTCAGTAGAAGTAGTTTTGTTTGCGGCTCGTGTTACCTTGTGAGTGGAGACAAACTGAACCTCACCCACATGACACCACCGCGAAGTGACAGCGCCGTGTTTATGTTTCGCGAGGTATATGAGTTTCTGGTATTGGGAATGGTGGAGGGCAGGAGACCACATCTACATAGCAGATATGAGGATGTTTTTGTATGCCGATGGTCTCCGGCTCCTCGTTTGTCCGCTGTCTAACTTGTGCAATGGAAACCATAATACTTGGTAAAGAAGAGCGAGTCGAGCCTTGCCCTACAATGGACTCCGGTGAAGCGATTCTTAACATTCATGCATTTGCTATTCTAGTCTACTAGTTGTCGTATAAATCATTATCAGGCATTATTTGGTGTATGAGTAGACGCATGTTCTAATGCTAATAATACCTGATGTCCTCCTGGTCGAAGTTCGGCAAAAATGCCCATATCTTTAGACACCCAACCATTTGCGGTACAAAATATTATAAGTGTAGCATACACTAGTCCACTGTCTATTAACAACGGTGGACCAGAACAAAATCAGGCGCAGGACCATCGGCTTAACGAGTTCTCAAAGAAAAAAAGGAAGTCAGCGTGGGGGCGGAACACCACCGACTTCCGCTAACGTAGTTTTGTTGGAAATTGAAAAATTCCAGTACCATTTTTGCTCCAATATTGAACTCGAACTCGGGACATTACGAACTGGTGTTGAACATCCTAACCTCTAGACCACAGGTTATTACAGGATATAGATACATCTTCAAGACTCCATAAAACATTCACGCAAATAATATATCAATTTACAACTATGTAGTATGGAAATGTGTTTCCATTACTACAAAACTAGTTCAGTCCGCGCATTCAAATGAACCCGGGGAGTTTGTCCGACGCTATTGTGTCCGGTTGTACGGTTTTTCAAACCGCTTTTATTACTGATTAAATAGTTTCCATTTAATTCGGCGTTGGAACAGGCACATTATGAAATATATTATTAAAAATAATTTAAAAAGTTAATCATGAGCCCTTAATTTCTAAATATAACAATAAAATGTTTTGCGGTTTCAAGTCTACTTCATAAATTTGTTTACGATAGAGAAATTTCAAAAAGTTTATTCTTTGGTTGTATAGAAAATCTTGTGATATTCCGTTGGTTACTCCACTATATATACGCGCCTGTTCCTCCTGGGGGTGGCGGGATGTGAATGATTAGAAGTTAGAGGCCAATGCGGTACTTTTATTATCTTATAAATGTAATCCGAGGCGTGAAAATTAGCTCAATATACCACACGTGTGAACCATTACATGTGTCGGATAGTGACGTAAATGCTTGCCGTCATAGGCAATAGGTCATTTGAATTCAACATTGTAAGACGCAAGAACCCAAAATACTTTTTAATAACTAAAGGGGGGGCAAAGGAGCAAACGGTGCCTTTTGATGGCTACCGACGGCCACGTAGATGCGTTGCCGTTTTATCCCCCCCCAATGGGCCACCGGATACTCAAAAACCTCAGGAAACGCGATAGCGACGCTGTCACTTTGCGCCGGTATCAATTGAGGGAGAGGTACTTCCCCGGTCGTGCCGGCCCAATCCCTCAATCTCCTCCTATACAGAGTGGCACTACCTCTTCCTAAAGCCTTCCTAAAAAGTGCATTTATTTAGGATAAGCGGACTTTATAGCTTGATGTGTACGTATGCGCAGGTACGTGCCTTCGTGTATGTGTGCAACTCTCGACAGTCACGTGTCAATAATTTACATCAATATGAAATTTTAATATTATAATTAGCATACAAACTGCATTAGCGCGGGCGCCAATAACTGAAACACATTAACTAATTAAAGGCACGTCGGTTACAATGAATGTTCTCACTAATATTCACTGCTCGTCGGCAAATTAGCAATACGTAATTACAGGAGTTGAGCCCGTTAGCTTCGCTCGTTCAGTTCGTGTGTCAGATGTTATCATTTAGCGCTCGCCGGTTGTGTGTAGAGGTGCCATTAGTTGTTGTTTGTGTCAACATGACTATTTGCGAGATAGAGTAGTGTCCACGTGTTGTGTAGTGCACAACTTGTTACAGGAGTCGATGGATTTCGAAAATTTGATTCATTCGTTCCTTTCCTTTTCCTCCTCCATTTCTCGATCAACTGATCAAGTTTTCAAATGGATAGGATCCATTGATTTGTCGTTAATGAAGAGAGATAAAAATGTATTCTCTATGTCAATTTCGTACACCCAGTTGGGACAAGGTTGATGTGGCTCCCTACACTGGATCACGTCATGGTGTTGGGGCTCATTAGCCTGGGGTGAACCTAGACACCCTGAGGGAGCTGCTCTTTGTACTTCTCCTATAAGAAGAGGGGACAAAAGAGCAAGAGGAGAAGGTGCATTTCCGCTCGGGGCAAGCGGCGGCGGTCTCCTTGAGGACTGACTAGCCGTCGAGAAGCCTTGATAAATTGTTGTTCCGGGGTGCATCACTAAAGGCTCATCAGTGCCGATGGTACTCGCGGAGGTTTTGTAAGTTGGATACGTACGCACTAAAATGTGCTGCGAGCCCCACACATCAACAAAAAAGAATGATTAATAAATAATAATATCCTCGCTGACAGTTGCTTGACTGCTCGACTATGAATAACATGCGTATTTACCCGAGTGCGTCGGAACGAGAGTCATTTTTTGAAGCGTATATATGTGTGAAGATTTCTGTTTCCTAAACTTTTTAAACATTTAATTTGTGTTTTGTGATACGTAACAGAAGTGAAACTTTAACGGACAAATAAAGGGTTTTATGAACAAAATTCAAAACCGAAGTACTTGCCAGCGATGTATTGTGTACCCGCTCCACGCAGCTGTCACACTTTTCGAGATACTAAGGTTATTTGTGTCGACCCACCGTATGCCCACTCACGAGTCTAAGGTTGGTAGAACCCGTCTATAAAGGTGTTTTATTTTGTTGTTCATAATTTTAATGTTTCGGCTTTGAGAAAACATGCCATGAGGTCGGTGGCCTCAGCTTATTAAAATGGTTTAACTCTAACGTAGGCAGACAAATGAAAAATAAATCGGAAAGTTGATGAATAGTAAAGAAAAATTTTAATGCCATGTATTTATAAATAGCTTAAACAAATAGATCTAAAGTGTTTGTGGCTTTATTTGTTAGTATTGCCGTGAGATCATGAAACTTGAAAGAGTACAGCAGCAACAACACACCTTGACGCTAGTTTCTTGATGGGGTTGGCAGAGTGAATGGACTGCCATATATCACGATCCTCCATATCATCGCTCCATATAAACACGCCGGGTGCGAAAATTCATGACACACCCTAAAAAAAATTTTTGAACCAAAGTCACTTTGAAATTCAAATCAGATAAGGGTTGTACAACTGTGAAAGGCTTTTTAAAAGAAAAGAGTCTGCATACATAATAAGAACAATATATTTGACAGTTGGAACTCACATACTTTTAATCCCCTGTGGTGTGTGTGTGTGTGTGTGTGTGTGTGTGTGTGTGTGTGTGTGTGTGTGTGTGTATACCGAATAGGATTAGCTTCTTGTAGACTTTGACCCTTTAATCGATGATCGACCTACACTTTATCTTGTAATAAAATATACCATAACAATCTGGTAAAACAACCTCATACAGCAAGACATCAAAACGTAGAAAATCTTTTTGCAAAAGCAACAGAATTGTTCCTGACCTGGTGCGAATAACAGACCACTTTTAGTAACGTTAGTTCGAAGAATAATAAATATAGCAAAACTGTTTCGATGGCATGAGAAATGTGGAGTTTCCCACACATTACTATCGTAAGGAATTTCTCAAGTGAGCAAAGTACAGACAGCCGCCCTGATTGTGTTCGTTCCATTAACGGACTTTATTGTGTTTCGTGTCGCACGGGAGGAAACGGTATTCTGGTGCTAATATCCCAAGGAATATTATTTTGCTATTCATTACTTTTGGAAGATACAGCTGTTGTTATATTAGGTGGGGTGTAAATTTATCTCAATATCTTGCTCGCGGCACCAAACTCTCCAGCGTTGCCGTCCCTTTACAGCTGAGTTTATGTTTATTGACAAGCAGTTCCCGGACTTTATTGTACTTCATTTACGAAAACAAATTTGATATAGTGTGACCAACACGTACAGCTCGTATGAGAATAAAAGATTCACACTTTCAGGCAATTGAAAAAATACCTTTTTTGAAGATACTAATGACATAAGCGGCAGAGGGCAATGACAGAGTGAAAGCGAAAGAAATGTATCGCCATACTGCCAGAAGAAACTAGACAGGGAATGTGCAAGTGTCGTAATAGATGAGGGGCCTACAACCAGCCACCTGCAGCCAGAAGACTGTGGAGAAGTAAGTAAATAAGAAAAATTTGGCAAATTTGTCTTCCTTTACCAACAAAAATTACACTCACACTATCTATAAAACGTTTTCTCTGAGGTTTTAAAGGTTAATATAACAGATATTAAACGAGGCATTAAAAAATCTGCAGTCTGTGAACACACTGAAGTTGATCCCTGTCATTACATTAGATTTAACACAGCACAAATCCTCGTGCAAGTACACAGATTTCGTTTTACGATGACCAGTGAGGCTATTGAAATTAAAAAAACATCCAAATTTCAATAGAGGAGATGAGTGCGTGCAGCTTTATGCCATTATTTTGGCAGGGAGACCCAGTTATAAACGTAATCAAATTAAAATCCAAACATAATATCTCACAGATGCATGATACAAGTAGCGCTTCAAGCGTTGATCGGAACAATAAATTGAATCGGAATAAATAATGATCAGATACTCTTATAACTTATGACATCAGGACATGTGTCATCTCAGTCCACCCGTGACCTACCAAACAGCTACCAAAGCTGTAAATTTTCTGAAACGTCTGTATATAACCGCGATAAAATCCGTTGAAAATTGTTTTATTTTAATTTCTCTAATGCAGCCAATTATTGACTACACTACGTTTGCTGCCTGGATGCCATAGAGAAAATAGTTAATAATCTGGAGCGCATTCAAAATTTGTCTTTGCCTTTGGCCTGAAGAAATACGATCACATCACTCACTTTCATGAGAACTTCCAATGTCTGTCATCAGAGAAGTTTACGAATCCAGTGCTTTCTCTTCAATACTCTTTGCAATCTCCTTCTCTGACATATCCCCGTGAGCGTTTATCCTTTAACCATCTTAATGACTCCTTTTGTAGATCGCATAATCGTACTCGTCTTCATATTCCTTCCCATCACACAGACTCTTAATCTTATTCCTCTACGGGTCATTCGGCTAGACTCTGGAATTCTCTACCCTATGAAATTCGAGACTGTAAAACAAATACACTTTTCAAGACAACACTAAAAGATTACTATTTAAATCAGACATTTAGAAATTAGATATCAAATTAAATAGGTGTAGTGTATTATTATTTGAGTGTGTTTATTATTGCACATTATATAATGTCCATTAAATAGGTGTAGTATATTATTATTTGAGTGTGTTTATGATTGTTTATTGTATAATGTCAATTAAAAAGGTGTAGTGTATTCATATGGCAGAGAACTAAAGTATCCGATATCACGCGACGAATAAGCTCGATGAAGTGGCAATGGGCTGGTCACACACTCTAAAGAACAGATGCAAGATGGGCCAGTAAGGTCCTGGAGTCAAGTCCGCGTTTAGGAAAACGAAGCGTTGGTCGACCGTTCATATATATATATTATATGTAATTATATAATGTATATGTAACTGTATATATATATATATATATTGTATATTATATATATATACATACTTTGATTATATATATATACATACTTTGATTGCATATGTCATGCAAGTCTTCCGTTAGCAGCGCTGCTGGAAGAAATTACATGTACTAGCATTGTCTTCTTATCTGGAAATTTCAAATGTGTTTTGTATTTGTGTACATAAATGATTAAATATATAAATAAATAGGAAAGTAGTAGCTTAGAACGATGTGACTTGTCTTGAGATGTCGTTATGGGTAGGGTGTTCAGTTATTGTTAGTACAGAAATAATGTCTGTGGGGCGTTTATGTGCGACCTCAAGTTGGACGTTATTGTCGTACAACTGGCGCATTCATCGAAGTTCAGAACTCGTAAGGAACAACAGGCACACGCGGGGCCGCGCGGTTATTGTAATCGCGGGCGAGTTGGCGTCGCAGAAACAAATCTATGTAACGATTAACTTCGTGCTCTCGTGTAATGGTCAATACTTCTCATTTCATTGCGTTTACGGAAAGAATAGGCAATTGTTTTGCGGCAGAACTGGACATTTTTCTATCAAAGTTCTTTATTCACCAGCAGGAGTACAGCGAATACGTAGAAAGCGTAACAAGACTTTTTCGCCTCAGTGGCATACGGCTCCCTTCGATAATAAGCGACTCTCCCTGTACGGCCACCTACCTACACAACACTTCGTATACATATAGGTGGAATTAAAATAAAAATATATTTAAAATTAATATAACATTGAAATAAATGTAGCGTAACTTCGATAACAAACGTCTACCAAAAAACAAGATGAATTCGCTCACTGTTGGAAGTAAACTCATAGACCTCCTATGCCGTTATGTAAATTTTCTTCTGTTTTTCCGAAGTAGAAGAACAGAAATAATGTCGTAAAAGTTCACAATTAGAAAGTGTCTCATTGCCCATAACCCTTAAATTCTCAGTGCGTGTCTGCGAGTACCCACGATGCACCTTATCCTGATGTATGCGGCTCTGGTCTATCCTATAATAAAATTAGTAATCGATCGATTATCCCGCCCGGCTCTGCTCCCCCTCTCCCCCCACACCTGCCTCGAGAACCGCGCCGCGTGACCGTAATAACTCGGTAGAGGTGAACTATGATGGTACACCTAACTTTATATACGGCGAGGAATATGAAATCACCTTACCTAATAATTAATAGCTGGCGCCTGTAAATGTAACATCATTTATTTGATCCAGTATTTGAAGTTCTACGTCGATAACAGCAGTGAAAGATAGTCAAAACGATGTAAAATTTGAAGAAATAATTTCATAACAATGTGTAACTTATTTTTAATATAAAAAAATATGTCTAATATTACTACGAGTATTAATAAATCTGGAAATATTTTTGGTAAACTGGTTTCTGTAGATCTGGAAGTACGGACTGTAATTGTTTTTTTTTTTCATTTTTTGAGCCACCGCTGCATTCATGAGGAAGGTTATCGGCCAACAATAATCATTACGCTACCAACAATTAGACTGGAGTTACACGAGTGAAACTGTTTGGCGTAGCTAGTCGTAATATAAGTGTGATGAAAAATGGATTCCAGATAATCAAAAGTGCTCAGCACGGGTTGGATCTTGGCTAGCCAGCGAAATCCTGCCCGAAGCGAGAATTTACCCTAACAAATTTACTTGTAAGCATTTAGTCAAATAATACTTGTATTGTCCATGACAGTTTTCCCAAATCTGGCCAGACTATGGCTGATGTCTATTGTCAGCAATTGCAAACCATGATGGAAACGCTAGCGGCTAAACAACCTGGGCTGGTAAATCGCTCCATGCCACTGCTGCTTCACGACAAAGTTACACCACACACTGCAACAGACAGCCACCAAATTAGAAAAGCTTCAGTTGGAAAGTATAAGACATCCTCCGTACTCCCCGGACCTTGCTCCAACAGATTACTATTTTTTCCGAAATTAGGATAAATTCCGGCAAGGGTAAAAAATCAACTCCGATGGGACCCAGTCGAGATTGTTTTCAAAGATTTTATTGATTCCCGTCCTACTGGTTTTAGTAAAAGGATCAATGAAGAACTACCTATGAGACAGCAAAAGTGCATAAAAAACAATGGTTACTTCGATTAATTAAATATATTACGTTAGAAAATATTCGACTTTTTTTTCCTCCCATGCAAGACGTCAATTTCATATGTAAGGACCTAATATATATAAATATATATAGTACTGTTATAATAACAAGTAACAAATATTTTATTTGAATTTGTAATCTGTAATTTTTATACGATCGTTCACTGTGTTTTCTCATTTTGGCACCAATACATTGTAGGATAATTTGCGATATTAAAATGGAGTGGGGTGATAAAGAGAACATGATCGCTGTGATTGCATTACAAAAGGAGGTACGGAGCCAAATGCAATTTTAATAACTTTCCATACACATGGTATTAGTCAAGTGTTTGTGAACCGGCGTACTAATTGATACAACGACACTTCCTCTATTTGTGACAGAGAAAAATCTCGCCATTCACGGAGTGTTCGTACAAAAAATGTGCTCAAAGCGTTAAGGGAAAGAATTCGAAGAAATTCTGTCCGAAAGCAAAAACTATACCTCGGTAACTGAAGATAGCACCTTGAAAAATGTCGCGTATTTTAAAAGATGACTTAGGACTTGCAGCCTAAAAGAGACGCACTGGTCATTTCTTAACTGATAAATTAAAGATGAATGGGATGGTAAAACTGAAACAAATACTGGATGGGTACGTAAAAGGAAAAATTTTGTTTACGGATGAGATTTTTTTTACAATTGAGCAACATTTTTACAAACAAAATAATCGTGTTTATGCTCAAAGCTCTAAGGAAATCTTCCAATTTGTCGACAAATTGCAGCGTGTACACTATCCGTCTTCAGTGGAGTTCGGATGGAGTGTTAGCTACTACTACTAGAAAAGGTATCAAAATATGGTTACAAATGTACCAAGACACCATTTCTGAGGAGGTAGTTAAACTCCTTCTTTTTCCTAAACGCGGCCTCCACTCCGGAACCTTACTGGCCCAACTGCCATCTGCTCTTCTGAGTGTGTGACCAGCCCCTTGCCACTTCAGCGAGCTTATTCGTCGCGTGATATCGGATACCTTAGTTCTCTGCCTTATTATTTCTTTACGAATTTTGTCGGACAGAGAAGCACCCAACATTAGGACGTTGAATAGCCCGTGGAGCTACCGTGAACCAGTCCTAAATTAAGAGGTCATGTTTCGGCCCCGTAGGTAAGAACGCATTGCTTGAAGACTTCAGGCTCTGCGGTATATGCGACGTGAGAATATGACGAAGCTTCCGGAATGCTGCTCAATATCAAACTTAAGTACTGTAAAAATAATAAATGTTATTTACAACTGAAAATTTTTTTTTGTTACAATATCTAAGGCTAGGTATTTATAAATATCATAACACAAAAGTATATCTGCGATTTTTTCATAGAGAATGGTAATGTTTTCGGAACATGGCCCAGATAATTAAGATTGATATTTATTAGTAAAGTAAAAAATATTAAGGAATTACGTTGATTTGTAGATTGTTCATACATCTTTTTAGGAAAATTTGCTTACCTGTATCAAAAGCTGATCATACATCATTGTCGCTTATAATTAATTTTCTCGCATTGATCGCCAGAGCTGCGCGGCGCGGGCGGCCGGTGTTCGTCAGATTTCAGTAGCAGATCGACGTGCGCCAAATTTGAGCACTTCGATTGAACTAGTAACCAATAAAGTGTACTACATTTATGTACGGGGAGAAGGGTACTTCTAATTAAGAGCTTTCCAGTACTTATTCAATGGCTTTAATATAACATATTGTTAGAGACACCCCCTTGGCGGTAGAAATATCTAGTATCGCATCAAATGAATAGAGGTTGAATGTTTGTATGCAAGACTAACACTTTTTTAAGTTTGAAACGTGATATTTTTAGACTACTGCTTAAAGATAGGTTACCTGCGTAAGTTTTGTGGATATTCTACCCCTGAAGAGTGAACATACAACATGACGACCGTCCCTTCCGAATATTCGGTTAAATACATTACCTATATTTTATATCTATACAGTCCGCTTCGCAACGAGAGCATGGACTGACAACAATAAAACGGGTATAAAGCACCGAGTAAACAATGGTTTTATAATGTCGTTCATTGTGGAATTTTGAAGCGATTTAACGACAGCAAGCGGGAGTATCTACAGCATTGAGTAGTAAAATACGGAATGAAAAGAATGTTAAGGTTTCCTTAAAAAGGGGTAAAGAAATTGTTCATACACACGTCATTGAGAGTGAAGCAATCATCCGTACTGCATGGGCGTCCACAGTTTTTAAGCTCCTATATACTATAGTCGGCTTTTATTATCTGAATAGTAATCTCATGTTGTTGTCATTTAAAATATTCTGGAGTTCTTGACTGATGAAGTGTTGTCCCTTTCGTGAAATAGTACCAACTCATATTCCCACAAAATATAATTAGTATTATGAGTCCGGCTGCAGGGCTAAGGTCGTTTTCTACATCACGTGAAGCACGTCTGAGGATGTGTACAGAGAATAAATGTCAGCCGCTCATTAAACTATCGTCGACGTGGAGATATTTTAAGTACGTTACTCGACTGAGCATAATTCGCTTTATACATTGAGCTTTTTATATTGTGTATGCGAACCGTATATCTTCGATGGCAGGCGAGCCATGGTGAGCAGGTCGCGACGGCCATTATGAAAGTTTTTCATGTGTTAGTCGGCTGAGCTGCGTACCGGAGCCGCATGAATACTAAACGGAGCTACTGTAATGCCGGAGATTTTATTGGCCACCGGATAAATGAGCATATGTGTAATACGATAGCTTATACGAGTAGAGCAGTGTATTTATAAATGCGTATTATAAAAATAAAGATATTCGAATATCGGGGATACAAATCATCCATATTTAGAAACGTACAATATTATGCACAAGCACATGTCATGAGCACCATATAAATAAAGGTTATATCTTCGACCCCACAACCCGTGTGCCCCCAAAGTTCTTACTATTTACTGACTAAATATTGTTAACCGTAACAATAACTTATCTGGTCATCATAATCATTATCATGATCATCACGAAGAGTCAGAAGACAGCTGCTGTCAAGAAATCTTTCCAACTGATCCAATTCTAAAGTGTCATAAATGATAATTCATACAGACCATCAATAATCGTAACAGTCAAGAAATTACACCATTACATCGAAAGGAGAAGAAAATTAATGTTACTGCATTGAATTACTTCTGGCAATGAAAAAAATCTGTTCATTCGAATGTCAGATCAAATGAAGCGTTAGCGAGGGTCTTATTGTACATTTTAATTACATAAGCGTAAAATGCGAAGCGCCGTAAAATGTAAGTGCATCACTGTGGCATGTGAGCGAGCGCTGCGGTCGCTTCTCAAGCTACAGCTGTCCTATTCATTGTAGCTTGGAAGCGCTTCAGGTGTACTTTAAGACACCTTTCACTGCGTCGCTTCGTTTTGTAGCGTGCTCGGGGCTCGCTGTAGGGAACTCACGGACGGACGGAGTTATTACTACACTGCAAGGAATAAGGCTGGGACTATTACAAATAACCCTGAAGTGCAAAAGTCAGCTGCTAAACTATCGTAATCAGTACTCATGTAATTTTCCTGCAGATTGTAATCGCCCGCACGCCTTTGCTCGTATGTTTTTAAGAAATTAGTGTTCTTGTAACTTTCTTAGAGGCTTGGGTTTTTGCTAACTCCCTCAAACATAACTACACAATGAGATAAAACTAACGCGGGCAGCCTCCGCCTACATCGTGTGCCAGTTCGTTATATTACTTCCTGACAAAGTTTAATCATTTTGTCTCGTTAAGCCGAAGAGGAATTATCATAATTAACAACGAATATCGGCTACTTTGTGTTGTGCAATATTCAGCTATTTGGAAATCGCTTACACTCGTAGATAGTGGAACGCTTAATCTATAGATTATCAAAAATGATCAGCAAGAGATGGAGTGCAGTAATATAATAATAATAATAAAAAGTTTATTAATTTAGCAAAAAATCGTACAAGCAATGAAACTTATAAAATTTACAAATAGGTGTATGCACTAAACTATCAGAGTTTCCCTGGTTGACGCAATAGGAATGGCTGCGCCGAGCCAACCTGTGTCATTACTGAAGGCTTTAAAGCCTTTATGATGACCATACCTAAATTATCTTGCCACAAGAATTTTTTTAAATATTCGTTTTTGTTTGTTTGTTAAATTTCAGTTTATTTCATCATGTATATGTAGGATGTTATAGCAGGCTATACGTGAGTACATTCACTAATACAAAGTAGCAAAGTCATAGTAGTCTCAAATGTGTGTTGATCTTTCAGAAATGCATATATAGGAGTTCTTGTGGTAGTCAGTTGGTTACCCTACTATATGTACAAGCTCCGTAGTATATAGTGGAACAAATTATATTAGCAGCATAACTCGCTCACTCTAAAGTAACGTAAAGTGATGCTTGTAAAAGACAGGCGCTCACCGGCGGAGCCGCGCCGAATAAACGCGAGCAGCCGAAGGGGCCGCCTCCATAATGTATGAGAGTTTGAATAGATCACGCGCAGGGGGTTCAGACCCCTAAGTGTAGGACATAGGAGCTATAACGCCACGAAGTGTGCTACAGACGATATTAGTTTGAAATCCTGGTCGCCCGCGTATTGAGCGCAAAATGAATGATCGCTGCGTATTTATGAGCCAATCGATGAATTTACTATTCATTGAGGCTTATATTACAGAGACGGCAGAGGAGCAGGCAGTTAGAAGGTGACGGGGAGAGTGGAGGGAATATGCAGCCAGCTGCATATGCTCACGTGTACATATGATACGTGCAGACAGAAGACATCACACTCCGTAACATATTGTGTGTTAATTTATTTTGTATCGAATGTTTGCAGGTTATGATTAGATATTTACATTCCAATGAATAACTAAATATAATGTATATCTTATTTCCACAATTATTTAATTTTATTCCACATCTATGACCGGTTTCGACTTATCATCATCTGGTTTACCTGTTTCGGAACCGTTTGTAAATGTAAATTAAATAACTGTGTGTGTTGATGTGACATTTATTTATTTAAGTGTTTTTTATAGTATATTAGAGCATTTTACGACTACCGACGACCGAAAACTTCCACATAATTGCTATGCCAATGCGTTGCTCCATTTTCCCCCCTCTTAATGGGCCACCGGCTACTCACAAACCCCACGAAACGCGACATCGAAGAGACGTCAATTTACGGAGGTATCATGTGAGCGTTAGGTACATCCCCGTCGTGCCAGCCCAATTCCGGCGCAATGCAGCGTGGTGATATCTCCTACTACTACCACTTACAGGTTAACATGAATTTCCACCAAGAAGTGACAATACAACCAATCAATTAACATTCCAACGTGCGTATTACAGTCTTGAGCTGGCCTTCACAAATATGCATTTTACTACCATCTCTGTTTCATTAGCTAACATCGTGGAATGTTCATCTAATCGCATCTTGACGTATGCTAATCCATCTTCGCTTTACTTCACGGAATTCTGCGCCAATTTCTCTTAAATGTGAGTCGTCTTTGATCTGTTACCTCAGTTATTCTGTGACTAAGTAATTGATATATTACCTACATATTTCTCTTTGCTTCTTTGTAGCTTAACATACTAATTTTTTAGTACCCATCCCAGCAGTTTTTCTCATTTATCATTTACAATATTCTCGAAACAGAAGGGTATACCGATGCGTTACCCTTTCCCAATCATCGTTTATATATCTGGAGATTAACAAATCACAAGAGATACAACCTATTTACGGATGTATGTAGCTTGGAAAACGATGTACAAGTATATTATTAACCCGCCAGCTGCGTGCCGGTTGCGGAAGTTTGCGAGTGCAACCATCCTCGTTACGTATTCCTATCCCCGGAATCGTTGAAGCCTGGTGCTAGCGCTGCAGAAATTTACTATCCCCTTCACATTTTAAATCTTCACACTTCTATTATAATCCTTATAATAATTAATTATACATAGCGAATTCGTATTAACATTGCGTCTTCTCCAAAACGGTTTAGTAGAAAATCACATATTACACGAAACGCGACGGCATGGCTGTCTCTTCGCTTTTCATGTGAGCGACAAGTACCGGCCTGGTCGAGCTGCCCAACTCAGATGCATGGCAAACTGTCTTCTGCAGGCAAGCTTACAAACGAGAGTCCAGTAACGAAGTCAGCGGCGGCGCTCCCGGCGGCCGCGGACCGCTCTCCGTTCAAAATGTGCGCGAATAATTCATACACCGCGCCGTGAACCGCTTCCTCCGCTTCCCCGCACACTCGCGCCACATAAAAACTCACATTTGTTTGTGTCGCTCTACCTGATTTATGTTGATATACAACATATTGGATATTATAATGGAAGTCTGTATTGCCTTGTAAATGCATGTACGAGTACAAAAGAATAAGTAGAAAAGTAGGGTAATAGTAAGTTTATTGCAGCAAAAATTACAAAGTAAAAGTAGAACAAATACATCAATCTATATAGTTATTTTGTACTATAGTTCTATTGCAAATTGTAGCGGTGTACCTCTGTGGTATTATGATGTGGGTGTCGCCTGTTAAGACCGTTAGCCGTGTGGGGTCCAGGGTTCGGTCCTCAGGTCGGGCAACTGTTATTATATGTTTCTCAGATTATTCTGAGTATGCATTACGTTGTCCGGGCTTGCCACCTATGCCATCATGGGACTCAGTATCTTGGCTAGTCGTGGGTGTTCTAGTATATCTACTGGATTTACGAGTTGTGGATGTACTAGCACTCATCTACCTACCTCTTCGGGGATAACGGACGTGAAGGTACTTTTTACTTTATGTATATAGAATCATACGAGTATAGTTTAACTTGTGATTTTAGTTATAGAATGAGAGTAAGTAGAGTTATTGTAACCTTTAGGTGCACAGATGTGCTCCCAATGATCAAGATGGACCATACTGTTAACAGTAGATGATAGTTAGAACAGAATATTGTGCTGCATATTCTAAGAGTTGTGAAACAGTAGGATATAGTTGTGAAAGATAAGAAAGCGTGTGAATATAATGTTTAAATCTATTTCATTTATTAGTTTTTAGACTTGAATAGAAGTAGATGTGGGAATAGCTGAGTGGGGTGAAGGTCAGTTAGGATATAAGAATAGTTAAGATTAGTTAAGAACAGTCTGAGCTAATAATTTGAAGAGTACGCGTCACAGTCATTTCTCGACTCGCCTCGCCCTGCATAATTGTGTGCTAATGAAATAAAAGTGCGCAACGATATTGTATGGAAGTGAGAGTTGGGTATATCACAAAGAAGAAGAAATGCGGTCGAGATGAGGACGTTGCGAAAAATGTGTGACATAACCCTCGCCAATCGTGTTCGCAATTATGGAATGAGAGAGTGCGTAAGTATGAAAGAAAGTGTCTTTGTAAAAGTGAGGAAGGGCATGTGTGCAACTTTTCAGCTACCACCTTTCTACATGCCCGATGTAGAAAGAATGGTAGCTGAAAAGTTAACAAAACAGCTATACTTTGCAAATGTGGAGGGACGTAGGTACCGAGGAAGACCAAGACTGACATGCCATTATCTGATTGATCGGGTACTGTCCGGAGGGGATGTCGAAAGTCTTCGCAATTGAAGAAGAAGAGAAGGTAATTATCGTGGAGGAGTCCAGGCAGGTGAGTGAGGATCGTGATGTATGGCATTCCGTACCTCAGGCAACCCCATTAGGTAGCTGGGGTGAAGATGTGTTGTTGTATGGTTGTTGTTGTATTTATAGAAGACATAACTAGTGGAAGAATAATTCACAACATAAATCCACACATACAGCGGTTGTGGTTGCGGTGCCGCGTTAACGTCGTATTGCTACGCCTCGTAGCACACGAGACGTTTATATAACCTCACATAACGTAGTGATGCTACGGCACGTAGCACATGAAACTATAGCTGTTTAATAATAATATAAAATAAAAAAAACCGAAAGCTGTAAATCTTTATTTCAGAAACACAAAAATCTGACACTTACGTCTTTTTATCTACTGGAAGTCGCATGTTTTGCTAAGGATAATCAACATTTCTTTTTGAAAAAATCTAATTTTACAAGTAGAAATAGACGAGATGACAATACATTTTGTTTACAGACATGTAAAACCAAACTCATGTCAAAGAGTTTATTTGGTATGGCTCCTATAATTATAAGGTACCAATGGACCTTGACAAACTAAACATTAGTCTATTTAAAATGAAGCTTAAGAAATTATTACTGCAAAAATGTTACTTTATTGACATATTAAACCAAATGAATTAATTTATTTTTAAATGAGTTTTTTAATTAAATTATTGCAACAAAACGTTATTATTGCTTTATTGACATAACATCTGCAGTTACATAATGCATTTATGTTCCTGGATTTCACCTAAACACTATAATTAATAATTATTAATAATAAAAATGAAAATTTTGTGAATCTGTAAGGAAAGTGATTTTTATATTATTTTTATAATATTGCATGCTCACACGACTATGTTATAATATTGTGCGCTACGACACACATTTGCAATGAAGAAACTATTCTATTCTAACAGTTCGTGGTCGTTTGGTATGCGTTATGAGACTTTATTATTTATGCATTGTTTTTATTTCTGTCCCCAATGAGACCTGATGAGCTGTATGTAACTCGACATTATTACGTACATACATCGGTACATTCATTACGTACTTACGTTATAACACATGGAAGGTTGTGTGTAGAAGCTTTCAAAGAACTCACAAAAAAAAACCCTTTTTTGTTTTAATTTCACTCCAATCGCTTTCAAGTGATGACCTACACGAGTAATCCTTTCACAACGAAATGGTATGCATTCGTTTTTATTACTTTTTGTTAGGAGAGCTCTCGTTGAGAGTCAGTTTTGAGCTCCGCGCTCACTTAGCGTACAGCTTTAAATATTAAAAGTGTACAATTGATAACCTCGTCTTTTATAGTTGGTTATAAAATATATAATCATTTTCATGCACAAGTCCTCACGGTACTTACCACCGGACTGAGCTAACGTGGTGTAATAAGTCCATAGATATTATCGTCATTATAATTGTTGTATTTAATTGTTGTATTAATATATAATATAAAATAATTATTATTGTTGTATTTAATTTTGTTTTTATGCTACAAAATGAAGCATTTATTATTTATTTACAACTAATGTATTATTTATATCAGGAAAATAATTGATATATAAAGCAGAAGGTATACGCAGTCCCAACTTGTTTAGTAGCTCAGGGGTATCTGTGTGTCCGTTAAAGATTGAGTTAAGGGAAGACATGTCTGCGTTCTACTAATGGGAGCAAATGATATTTCTGACAGCGCATAACATACGTGGGCAAGTGAAAATTAGATCACAATTGTGTGTGTTTCAATATATTTTTTCAATATCCTCCAAGCGACCAACGTATGTGTTGTATCTTGGGTTCCATACCTGGGACGTAAGTTGAACGATCATGGAGAGGTACGAGCACCTGTACTAGCGCACATCCTCTCCCATTTAATTTGTTTTGGCCATTTTCGTTGAAAAAGTAGCTCACATCATGAGTAAGTAATAATAATATTAAATAATTTAAAAAATGTAAATAGTAATGAATCAATAGACTCTCGGTCTCACATATAACGTCATTTATGTATAAAGTTCAAAACGCCTACTGACTGAACTACATACAACTAATGTCTCTCATTTACATCTTCAGCACTTGGTGCTGAGAACTAAACGTCCCGGAGAGAGGAGACTCTGACGTAACCTCCACTGATAAACACATTATCCCTCAGAACCATCAAGGCACCCATGTGAGGATTAGTGTATTATGTTCGGAATGTTTGACTGCCATCTCTCCACTAGTTCACAGTCGGTGGTAATTAAAATGTAGAAAATATAAAGTTCCATCGCTCAAATTTATCAAAAGAGACTCGTATACACTAAATATCACTTGCTGTGTAAACTGTCGCATCAAATCTGAAGGAAATCGCAAATGTTTGCTGAAGCATAATGTAGACATGGCTGCACAAAATGAAATTAAATCGCAGGGGTGTCACAGTGTCGAGTGGGAATGTCTATTAACTATATACTAATACTATTCTAAATATATTGTTAGCGATATGATCAGGTAGGTATTGCGCGATACTGAAACACGGATAGTAGAGCCGGGAAACAATCGTGTACTGTCTAGTCTCGTGTCACGGCCGCCTACCCAAATTATCGCTCTTGCGATTATTAAAAGTCAATTTAATATCAAAGGAGCTCTACTAGTCCTGTGAGATGGGTGACGGCGACGGTCCGTGAGCTAATGAGTGAGAAGCCGTTTGTGACCGGAGCTCGCGGCGCGACAATTGCCTCACAGTGCATGGCAGGGGCACTTGCCTCGGGATGGAGAACACATAATCTGGCCGAGCTCGTACACAACCGACGCCTCCTACGTACTAACAACAATTTTATTGGAAAATAAAATCTTGGGAAACATTACACAGCTGTAACAATTAAAGTAAAAATAGAACATCATAAGTTTAATTTTCAGTTAATGATCATAGTAGTTCATTCGTAGTTACACGTAGATTCTACTTTGCAGTTCTGATAACCTATATATAACAGAAAGTTTGTTATCATATTTGGATCCAATTCTTTTATACTCACAATGAAAACCTACCGATACTCGAGTAGCTGAAGCTACACACTAATGGCTGTCAGCAGCTGGGAGTGGAGTAGCTCGCTCTTTCCCTCGCCTTTCACCGGTAGATGAGGCAAAAGACAATTAATTATTCGCACCTTTTATAAAATTCCGTAATTACACCGCCCATTAGGGAAATGGACTGCGGTTCCGTACGTTTTATTGAGTTGTAAAAGTGGAACGACAAAATAAGCCCCAAGCGTGCAGGTTCTTTACAGAAAATCGAAATATCCATGAATATACATGTATATTCATGGATATTTCGATTT
>JAFELO010001118.1:58119-112849 GCA_017140195.1 Eumaeus atala
CCCCCCCCCGATAGGCCACCGGCTACTCACAAACCGTACGATACAAACGTTCTAGACAACGGTATTTCCATTTATTATACTTTTTATACAATTAAGGAATTTTGAATATTTAAAATTTTATTATAACAATACGTTTAATTGATAGAAGTATCCATGACCTAGGCGGGATTCGATCCCGTGATATACGACGTGACGCACTAGGCATACGCGCTTGGGGTACCCCTGCGCCATAAGTCGTCAGTCTATTGTTTATATTTATTTGAGAGTGATTATGTTAGGTTTACGCTAGCTACACTAAATTAGGCTTGAAACCTGTTTCCCAACAACTTCTTTAGTATTGAAATTTGGTATAATTTGTTAAACAATAATATAAGTTATGAATACACGCCACCGTGTAAGATACACGAATCTATCGTCTTCATTACATGCGAGCTATATATTACTACAGAAGTGTACGTAATTATTCCTTTCAGTATTCCCTAAATAACAACGCATTTAGGAAGAGGTAGTGCAATGCTGCATAGGAGGTAGTGCCATGCATAGTGCGTGACACTACACCCGCATATACAACGGAATTGTAACGGCTACCTCTCGCTCACATAATACCGCCGTAAAGTTACAGTCTTCAGCGTCGCATTTCTTGCGATTTGTGAGTAGCCGGTGGCCCATTGGGGAGAGGGAGGGCAACGCATCGGCACAGTAATTATGTGGATATTCATGGGCGTCGGCAGTCGCAAAATGGCTCCGATTGCCCGTTTGCCCCGCTCTTCTATAAAAAATATTTATGAAATATCAATAGTCTAATAGTATTTTTGTTTACAATTCCATTAGAATAGAATAGTACATTGTGCTTTAAAAAAATTGGAAATTACTTAAAGATATAAAACTGTTTAACTTACTCACCCTTTCATTCTATTCATAAATAGTCACTCGAGGCGAATTAACGCCGGTTTCAATGCAATAAAATGTTGAGGTTTAAAAATAAAAAAATAAATTTATTCAAAGGAAACCTGAAAAGTTGTACAATAAAAGGAGCTCGCGAGCCAGGAGGCTCGCAAGAATGGCTCATTTGAATGACGCAATCTAAATGCATGTAGCCGATGTGCCCGTGAATAGACGAGAGCAAGCTCTGGGACGGGCGAGAGTACTTTCACACTGCGAGGCTGCGGCTTTACACTTTACTGGCTGCGGTGCGGTATGGTTTTAAATTTGTTTCATTGAATATCTGACTATATAAAATACGAATTTGAGATATAATTCGCGACCTAATTCTCATACGTATGGAATACACACAGAAAGCTTCATAATAATCGATCAAGATGTTTTGTAGGTGTGAACACACCGTGTGAACACACCGTGCCTCGAAATTTTTATATTTTAAGGCATACCTGATATTCTAATCAACCAAGTTTTTATAAAATGTTTAGAGTTCCTTTTTTGATATCTATAAAAAATTAATTAATTCGCAATTCCTAATAGAAGTCTAATACCTATCAAATGAATTAACGCGATAATTTTCAAGCGCCCAGAATACGCCTCCAATAGTATGAATGTACTTTAAAAAACGTTGCGAGTTTCGCAAACAGTGCAATACTCCCTTGTCAAAACTGTAGGTCTGTTGATGTGTGCTGCACCGCGCTGCGCTCGCCTCTCGCAATCATGTCGTGTAAACAAAGGGGCTGCACATCGGTATGTTCTGTAGTATACAGCAGTATAATACTGTGCTGTACAAATGGTTTATTCATATTATCAATTTTCATCAAATGTATTTGGTAAATAGATTGTTATATAATGCAGCACAACGACAAACGGTAAGTGAATGATGCCTATGCTTAGCTAGTGACGAAGCCGTGGTGATGATTGGTTGCCTAGTTTGATGTATTGTGATTGATTGTTCCTAATATAAATATTATAATGTTATCACTTATCAAGCTCCTGAGAAAAAATACTAGGTTTAGAGAATTTGCAGTGACTGTTGTTCGTTTCGATTTTTCTCCGCTCTCCTTTTCCGTGTGTGTACCGAAAGTTCATTGCAGGAGCTTTAGTGGATTTCTATCCACGACAAGCGAAACGCATCTACACGCCTTCGCCGGCCCTTGGTGGGGTCCAGTGGTGTATGGGACTCGCGGCATATGATATTGCCGAATATCCACAAAAACCACCGCGAGTGTCATCAGTGCCGTCCTTGGTGAGGTGCCCCGGAACAACAATCATCAGGGCACCTTAACGGCTAGTCAGCCCTTTAAGGGACCAACTTCTCCACAGTAAAGGTTGCCCAGCACTACAGGACAAACCTACCTACTTCGGGATAGTGCAATGGGGTGAGGTTCCCATCCTCGCCCCTTGCCCCGTGCGTAAAAGTGCCACCTCCTGTTGCTCTTTGGTCCCCATTTCTTATAAGAGGGGTACCGAGAGCGATTCCTTCTCCTGATCTTTAAGCCCCCTCTTCAATAAGATCCCCCTCGGTTCAATTGACTTCGCCTGGGTTCACCCCAGGCAACTAAGCGCCACCTCCACGACAGGGTTTGAACCATGGTGGGGATCCGCTAAAGTTCCTGCAATGAACCCAGTTATTCGTCAGTTTTTTGCCAAGGTATCGATTTTTTTAAAGCAGGAAATTTCCTTCATAAAAATTCTCATCTTTGTTGTGTGTAAATTCACGTGCAAGGTGCGAATTTTGTGTGAAATGTTGTATGAAAATATTTGTATCGCCTCAATATGTATGTAAACATAAATATGGCAACATGACGACTGCGAATAGCTAGTACTAATAACAGTGTCCACCGAATCACAAGTTACATATTCACTAGAAATAACAGTACGATTCACTACAAATAAGGGCACAAAAAAACAACAAGGTGGAGTCGTATTGTACGGACTGAGAGGTCGAAGAAAAATGACCAAAGGATGTAAATATATGTGTGCGCGTATATGGACGGAAGGAAAAATAATGTTTCGGATAATACGAGCCAATACAATAGAGATAAATAAAACGCTCGCACAACGACTACAGAGATGTATTCGGGCCAGAAAAAGAACTCATCCACGGCAGTGACACACAGAGATCGACATAGAGCAAGTTATGTTTTCACTTGTCCAGTAACAGACAAGTTCAATAATGCTAGGAGTAAATTGATTCGACTTTCTTTATCAGTAAGTAATTATTGTAATTATTTTTATTTCGTCTTATTATTGTCATTATTATAAATTGTGTTATTATTTAATAAATTGTCGTTATTATAACCGTGAATCATCTAGTATCTACACAGTAAGAGACGTCGTTTGTGATGTAATTGTAACCAAATGTATTGTAAATTTGATAGTAATTCAAGCGCTACTAGCCTACCACGTGATGATACTAACCTACGACGTGATGATACTAAACTACCACGTGATGATATTAACCTACCTCGTGATGATACTAACATACCACGTGATGATACTAACGTGCCACGCTATGATACTAACCTGCCACGTGATGATGGTGTCCATTAAAAACAAAAAAAAATATGTGGCGTGTTTCGTTTTGTTTACGAGTCTTAGGATACCGACAAACGTATTACCCGCCAGTAAAACTTCAGCAGAGATCAATTAGTGTTTGCATAGATTGCGAATATAAATGCGAGATTGACGGGCCGACTGCGCGGGACGTTATCAGTTGTTGGACGGATGGACTTGTATTGTTTGTAGATGAATATACTACCCTATTTAAATATATAAGTTACATATGAAGAAGGTTCGCCAGACTTTCATGCACGACCAGTAGTTGATGTAATTCTTCATTATTTCTACACACACATAGACACACACCTCCATGCCAGCTCCCCAATAGGGTAGGCAGAGCCATACATAGTCTTCATGTGGACACGCCGGTTGCTAAAACTCTTGAAGCCACCTTCGTAGAGTACCCGATCAATTTTCTACTATTCTATACTAATCAGCATGCACATTGTGGTGTATTATAATATAATAATATAAATAAAGGAATATTGTATCAACTATGTTATAGTATTGTGGTTGATATTTAATATATTTGAAATAATCGTGAATCGTTACACGCTTACAGAACCGCTGCCTTCGGCTGAACATGCGCATAGAGTAGGTTAGTTGTGAAGACGGCGAGACAATGCGTGTTTTTGTTCATTGTATGGCGGCAGTTTAATGATTGAAGATGTGATGTGCTTGTTTGCAGTTTCTTATATCACCATATCCATTGTAACATTATGTCTGCTAATAAGACCCTATACAATGAGTGAGATGAGTTTTAGTACAAACCTAGTTACATGTCCAAGCATATGTACCGCACGCCGGACTGTAAGTGATAAGCAGATGGGTTAGCTGTGCATGCGTGTAGAACCAATCACAACTCTCTCCTGATACGCGTGAACCTCCCGTGTCCCGCCTTCACCCCTCCGATACCCTATTTAGTACTTCTACGCGATAAAGTTGTGCAACCACGAAAGTATAGCATGCCATATATATGCCTCAAAGAGGTTAAGGCATGTCGGCCGCCGACGATCCAGAATTTGCCCATTATATAATTATAAGCTTTCGTGTTTATCAATATAAGATAAATTCAATTTTAATTTAAATTTTCTCAGTTTGCTATACTTACCTGGACAAAACTCGTTAATGAGTAGACAAACACGATATTCGATAAAAAAATCGACAATATATGGCACAAAATTGCAGTCTCGACGTAAAAGTACTCCAATCACCGAACCACTACACGTTGTGCTATTCTAAGCATAAGAATTACAAATTAACGAATCAAAATCGAATTGTTATACGGAAAATACTTCGAGATACGATTGAATTTTCGGAATTAAAAAGTAAATCGTTTGATGGAGGCAAGCGTGAGTTGGCTCGGAGCGTCTTTGATCAATGCTAACATCGTCCTTCTAAAATGAGTATTTTTGTTTCACGGACACGATTGGAAACGATTTATTTATGTCCGTAGAGAAATTCCACGCCTTTAATAAGCTTCCGTTCATAGACTTAATCCCGTCCAATTCCATAGAGATTTTTTAATGTGGTCATCTATTGAACTATGATGCTCTAAGAACAAAGTAAGTTGTTACCTTATGAGTGTATGTGTTGGTTTATTCTTGCAATTCAAGGTTCACGTAGTATATAGCAGAACGTTTTGTTGCCGAACTCCGGACCGCAACAGCTGTCAGACTACAACCCTCTTAAAAAAGGTTTTGTGTCAATTTGAATCAAAGGCACGCCCTTGTTCACTTGAACTGCGCACAATAAATCAATATGACACATACTAACAAATGACGGTAGATTCAAATAAATGTCATAGCTCCATGTAGGTTAGGCCACGAACTTTTAGATCCACCCTAATATTATCTTCTTCTTATGTTTAAAATTCTGTGTCACAATATTGTGATATATCTAATATTAGTTACCTTACTCCACTGAAACGGTGGAGTAAGGTAACTAATATTACCGGTTTTTACCAAATTCTATATGCATATTCAGTAGGTCTGAGAATCGGCTACTATCTGTTTTTATATACTTAAATGACAGGGTAAAATAACGTTTTTTCAGCTAGTAATACGTAAGACAAAGGCGGGTTTGCACAAAACTTATAACTCGAGATTTCTTGGACTAATTTTCATGGTTTTTCATTCGTAGGATTTGTCTCTTCCCCGAATAGCAGTTCAATACACCTAAAATAAAAGCTCAATGAATATATAATCATAATAGTTAATGTGCATTTATTTAATAAAATAAAAAATAATAAAACCATTTATTTGTAAAATACCACTACACAATATGAATGTTAAACTTACATTTATTCAATTGGTCAAATGTGAGGGTATGAAGTCTTATGTGGTAGTTATGCGAAACCTACATAGGTTCCCGGCGGAATATATAAAAAAACTATTTAACTGTAATCGACAGCGTCGTTAAATGAATCCCTCCTCCAAGCCACGCCGAAGAGAAAGAAGAGTGACATCCCTTCAACACAGACAACATTAAGCCTTTACAGTCAAAGATGACAGATATACTTTTTTTATATAAAATATTTAAGTTTGGAAACATAATTGTTACATTATGAGTACAATAATGGGTATACACTACGATACGTCACCTGAGCAAGGGTGACATGCGCGCCCTCACCCTGCGCATTACAACGCGGTACTGAGTTACTAAATACTATCTATGTTAGGCATCTGAGTGACAGATGTCACTGTCATGTAACAATAACATTATAAATACTTATTAATTATTAAAAATGTTATGTAACCACATGCAACAATATCAAATTTTGAAACAATTTTCTAGTACGTACTACATTAAAGATATTGCATTGTTATTCGTCATGTTTTTAAATAATATAATAAAGTAATTTTTATATTGGTGCTTGAAATTTTGTTGCGATATAATTTTTGTGAATGGTGGCGGAAGATTATTCCAAATTTTCGACGCAGCATATTTAAAACTGCCTCGAAATGCTGATTTACGGTGAATTGGCCTGGATAGTGCATGCTGTGGAAGTATTGTGGTAAGTAGGGTGTTAACTTCCCTTGCCCACCCTAGCTTATTAGAGAGATAGACAGGCACTCCGTGCCTCAATACCAAATAGCATTGTACATAGGTGCAGCTTCACTCAATATTCCATATTTAATAAAGATGCTTAATTTAAGTGTGGAGTGACATGATCTCAACGCGATATATGGAAACAATATCGTGTAGAAGTATTTTGTACACGATGTATTGATTTTTTAGTCCTCTCAAACATTCTTGATCCTATTGCTTAATCCACGCAATTAAATATAATAATATAGGGTTTCACAGAACTCAGATGCACCTGTGAACGAGTACAAGTACAATATATTCAGCCCCATTCCCGTTTAGGACTAACGCATTCGATTTTGACCATTTAAAAACACGGCCCATCGTCACTAATTCTGATAATAGCACACTCTATGTCCTGTGGTTTAAACGACAAATAAGAGTTGGATATCGTCAGCATATATAAGACATGAACAATGTCGTAAGCACTTTAACTTTGTAAGCACACGCTAGAGCCATGTGGGACACCTCTTATTATTTATATACGCTGCGACGAGGTCACATTTTCCACCCGATCTTTTTACTACCACGGTTTGATATCTGTTCTTTAAATAATTTGCAAACCACAGGACAGACGCCTATTCTAATCGGTAGAAACGCAGTATTGCAAGTAGTAAATCAATATTGGCATCAAAAACCTGGAAAAAATCAAGTATCAACATTATCGTCACATTTCCACCATCCTGAGCACTAAGTATGTAATTAAGTACATCAATGAGCGCAGTAGTAGTAGTCATTAAGTACATCAATGAGTGCTGTGGTGTTTTCAAAAACCTGACTACTTGATCGGTAGTATGTTACATGCATCTACGTATTCCGTTAATTGTTTATAAATAATTTTCTCTAAGATCATTAAGATGCAAGGCAATATGCTAATGGGACGCAGTTCTTTAAATTTTACGGGGTTAGCATTTATTTAATACATGTCAGACTATTGTTGGCCATCCTGTCAAATAATGTCAGTAATCATTGAAATTTATTAAGTGTTCAGAAATGGATTTTGTGTAAACTATTTAAAAAGGGTTGAATAAACTAAATAAACTATATAATTAAATTAAAAAAATAAAGACTATGATTTTTTTTTATCAATCCAAAGTGTTAAAATGTTCCGTAAGCAGATACATAAAATTTCCTAAAATATTTATGCATGCGATCAGATGTTAAATTGGTGTAAATTAAACTTCTTATTTTCGACAATTTTGAAGATTTATTCTAGAGGTTAACTAAAGAGAAAATATTTTTTGTTGTGTATGGATCTCCTAAGATAAATAATTACGAAGGTTTAAAAATACAAAGTAGTAGTGATCATAGATACTGTCTACTGGCTGACCCGGCGAACTACGTCTCGCCAATGAATGTTACCTTTCAATAGTCGAATTACTTTAGTTCAATGAACATTATAAAAAGAATCAAAACAAAAATATTAATATAGACAGATATATAAGTGTATTTTCTTATGACGAGTAAAAAAAATAAGTGAATCAAACGTGTGTCAGAGAAAATGATTGCTACTGTCTAGAAGACCTAATCTTTCCCAAAGTAGGCAACAGAACATCACTAGTCGATTACATGATGAAGAACGATAAATTACACGAGGAGAGCGCCGCGATAGTATGGAGCGAACAAGGACCTTAATTTATGCTTCTCAAATAAGAGGCGATGCAGCGCGTAAAATGGCTAGGTTAGAAACAAGAAATCGTCGAGCCTATCGTACAGGTCAACACACGAATATTCTTCAAAGTGGAAGTAGAAATGGTTCAAGTGATGATCAGAACCTAGCGGTGTTTCTATATGATTGCGCCATCGACTAAAACGTCCATCGTTTAGTTTGAATTGGTCCAATGGACACTTTTTGGCAGCATAGCGGCGCAATGAACGCCTGGTTTGTACTGGCTTAGGGCTAAAGTGAAATTGCCATTATTGGTTCCACCACCAAAGCCATTGTGTTCCTTGCTTTAAGGCAAACCCCCTGAATAACGACATTTTCTAACATACAGTCAAAAATACAATGTCTGATTTCAAAGGACTTCTTTTGGGGCGGAAGTTATCGAACAACATATAATCATATAATCCGACACCTAAGGTAATTTATATTACAGACTTTTTATAATGATAAAATGGAAGGAACGTAGTTTGTTGGTTTTCTGTATTTGTCTCTAAAATGAAAATGACATAATATTATTTGAAAGAAAAAATGTGATTGTAAATCTAACTCGGCCTTCGACTTTATAGATTAAAGGCCAGATTTACTACCGCATTGGACCATTGCAAACATTTGAAGATGCACAGTATAAATTGTTCCAAAAAAACACTATAGGCAATATGAAAGAACAACTTGACCGGCGTCAAGGGATCAACACCGCCACGAAAAGAGGAATTTTCCAAAATTTTGTAGTAATTGCTTCGTAAATACCATTGTATTAATGCATTCATTAGTCAGGCTGTTTAAGACAGCGCTAGAGCGCATGCCAAGTGATTACTATAAAATTGTGATCAGAGCTGAGAAACGACCAGCTAGATCACGTACACACATATAATGATCGAACAATCGATGAAGTCTCAATCTTAATTGTTGGTGGAAGGACGTGATATTGTGTCACTCCTAATTTAGCAGAGAGTAGCTGTAAGAGTCATTGACCCGATTAGGGGTTGTTGGTTTAGAAATTACTGAACCAAAGTTAGTGATCACATTCTGTTTATTCCTACAAGGAATACACACAACGATTTTTCTTTTAAAATACAATTTTCAATGTATTTGTTTCAGGTGAGAATACTACCTAGAAGAATCGTTTCGATGAATTATTACGTACATCGTTTGATAATTCGTGAAAATTCTAGCTATTATTTATTCTGATTTCGTCGAATGCTTCAACAATATTGTGTTCACATGTGCGTTAAAATCGAAACGGCAGAGGTCGTCACTGGCAACGATCAACAATCATCCAATATATCGGTGTCAATCACCGGATGATAATGGTAGAACTATCACAACTAAGGTAAAACGAAAAGTTTCGCGGTTTACAACAGTTGGCTTGTTCCATATTCGCCTCTTCTTTCCAAAACATTAAAGGCACATTGTCATGTTGAGTATTGCAATTCGGTCAAATTAATTAAATACATTTGCTAGGCAAATCACGAAAGACAGCGACATGGCATTTATCCAAAGGTCCAATACCAACGACGAAAATATAACGATAACCGATAAACATTCCCACTCCCTATTCACGAACGTCATCCCACTGTTGTATACTTGGGGTTGCATTAAAAGAATTGCCGGAGAAGAGAGGTATTCCGAGTTTATCCCATGCTGCCCAACATAGTTGAAAATTATGGAATTTATAATTTTTTTCTGATAGGGTTTGAGGTACTAACCTTTTTTTTTAATTTTATTATCTTTCTGAATATATTATTTATCATAGTAGTTAGTAGTAATACTTATATATACAGAGTGGGATTATATTACAACAAAAAGACCATTAGAACTAGTATATGCGCGTATTTTAAGACTATAAGATTAGTCCTAACAATAAAATATAAAAAGGTATTTTGAAACAAACTAAATCCGAGAAAAATAACTTAATTTTATTGCATCATGTGTAACCTCATGTTCACCTACCTTGATGCGCCGCTCGTTGCGCCCCACTAGATCCCTCTATCCATAGCTACCGCGCAAGTGTCGTTTCCCGCCGAGTCACAGTTTCGTAATTATGATACATCGTGTTGAGATTTGTTAAAATGAAAAATAATATTTTGTGACGAATAACGAAAACGACTCATATAACATATAATATATTTTACTGACATTTTTTTATGTAGTCTAGGATGGTCATTACGCATACGATGTTCAGTTTTTCGGTGTGTCATCATATGTATATATCTATGTTAATATTTAATTTATATCATTGTATTGCGTATATATAAGCCTAAATTAGTTGAGTTAAAAAGTAATGCGGCGTTCACTGACTGTTAGGTGGCACGGAATTCGCCGGATCAGCTCGTATCGTAGTGGAAGTATGGACCGGCTACTGCCGGGGCTATATGTCGTTACATACATAGACATACAACATTTACTATTTGGAATCCACATAGGTTAATGAATATCTGTTCTTAAACGCATGTCTGGCGTAGTAAGCATCCCACTATTATAATGATCGTTATGTATTATAATTAATGTTCGTTGGATCTTAAACATCCGTTAGCGGGTTCCGCCTTCCCCGCCCCTTACCTCAGTGGAAACCACCGGCGTGCATACATTGTATGCACGCCGGTGGTGGCAAACCCCCATCTCCCTTCTGAGTTGACTCACGCTAAGACAATACGCGACAAAATCGAGACAAATTGCGTTCCAACTTTTAATTAAGCTCCGAAGTGTGTAGCGGTGAAAAGCTCGCTGGAACGAATATAATTGATTCATAGCCTTTTGTGATCTCCGTGTACTTTCGCAAATACTAATAGGATCCTGTTAATTGCATGGTTTCCGCGTGAGTTTTACACGAATTATTATCATCATTGGTTTCCATTTGTTGTCCGTGTCTCAAACATTTCGGAATTACTTGCGCACTATATCGTGCCTAATAATATTATATTCAGTACTTCAAACGGAAGGATCGGAGTTATAGAATAAAAATAACTTTTTTTTACGGCCTTGGCCCACCGCTGTGAACGGTTATAATGATTAATACAAAGAGAAAGAGAGAGAGAGACACAGAAAGAGAGAGAGAGAGAGAGAGAGAGAGAGAGGGCGACCATGTGGATAAATGGTTAGCTGATATTGTCTAGGCCTTATTACATTTACAGTGTTACAATAGGAACCGACATCAACTATATCATAGAGTAAGTTATACAAGGTGACAGTAGGCTGACACATTCCCATAGTTCAGACCTTGTCGTATCGGTGGTGTTCAACAGCCCGGAGTGAACGTAGGCGAAGCCAATAGGTCCTATGGGGCTGTTCTTCATACCGCTCTTAAAAAGAAGAGGGGGTAAAGAGCAGGTGCAGGAGGAGGCGAAGAGGGGTACCTCTTATCAGAGAAGGGCACAAAAGGGCAACAGGGGGGAGGCGCCTTTGCGCACGGGGTGATGATGAGAACCTCATCCTGTTGCACTGTCCCGAAGTTGGTGGGGTTATACTGTGATGAGGGGAAACCTTCTGTGGCTCTTGCGGAGGCGTCGGTCCATAGGAGACTGACCAGCCGTCGAGGTGCCCTGATGAATTATAGTTTTAGGGCGCTTTACCAAAGATGGCACACATAACATTCGCGTGGGTTTCTATGTGTACTCGGCACTATAATGTGCCGCAAGCTACATACACCAATGGACCCTACACAGGGCCAGTGAAGGCGTGCAGATGCGTTTCCCCGCGTTAACAAGAAGAAAAGGCTGATTTAGAACGACAACATTGTTTTTTTTTCTTGCCTACTTTCGCTGAAAACTATATTCATAAGTGTACATACACTTATAAATAGAATTTTGCCTTTGCTATGTTACAAATATAGCATAACAAGTTGAAAATAAAATGATTAATAACGAGAAAAAATGAGGTCAATGAATAAAATAGCGAAGTTATATTTGAGAGCCGCGAGCCGAGAGCACGAGCGAGAGAGGCCCGACTGCTCTCGCATTTATATGCTTCTAGCTATACCTAACTAGCGTTTCAGTACCACACCAGACGTTATAAAAAGAATAACACAAATTTTTACGTAAATTGAATTACAAACAAATATCAAAATAAATTGACTGTCGAGTTTATGAGTGTTCCGACTGTTCGTTTTATGTACCCGTATGGATACAAATAATTCAATAAGGCACTGATTATGATAATAACATAAGGTTAGTAAAAAGGACACCGGAAATATTACTAAATTACAAAGCTGCGGCGATATTATGTGGGAAAACCAAACAAAAGTCGCGGTAAAGCTACGTGACAGGACACAGGACTAGGAGCGCAGTGAATTAGAAAACAGCGACCTCGCCGCTGAGACACTGCAGCGTCTAATGCAATAAAGTGAAGTACGAGGCGCGCGGCGGGGAAGTAGATTAGCTGGGGGTAGCTCAGCCAGGTCTGAGCGAGCTGGCACTTTACATACGTGTATTGTTAAGGCTCCATTTTGGTTTAGTAATAGACGGTGTTACGTAAACACTCGCACACAAGCCTCGGCGAAATGCACACGCTATTTCAGCACTGAAAATATACCGCGAATTTAATATTTCACACTTATTTAAGGCATGTACTATAAGACATGTACTCAAATTGATATTTTAGTAAGTGGAACTGCGATGCGTTTCAGCCCATTGAGGCCAATATGACTACAGAGGTTCTTTTGGGTCTCTCAATACCGGTGTGTAGCTCTTCAAAGCTAGGTCATGGATATCTGACTATATTAGGCTAATGGTTGGCTGTGATTAAGGTCCGATAACAGAGGCCAACGCATATGAGCCCCACCATGGTGCAATGGCCAAAGCATATGAATGATACCAAAAGTTTCCCTTATAAGTCAGCCCGTGGTTTGACATTTGATGAAACCTATGTGATATTGTATGAAGCAGATTCGAAAGCATATGTACGTTCCTGTCTCTTTCTTTAAAAGTACAGGATGAATAGCTGGTCCGGAAATACGAGCAGCGAGACGCTTCACGCTCTTGTACGCTCCCGAGCGGTCAGAGGCGGCCGGTGCGAAACCAGCTACGCGTGTACCCACGCAAATGTCTACGGTGAGGATACGCACCTAGCAGATACCTACATTGAATGAATGGCTGGTCCGGATATACGAGTAACCAGATGCCGCTCGCTCTTGTACTCTCACGAGCGGTCATGTTGTTCACAGCAACATTTTGTTAGAAACCTATTCTTATGCGAATATTATTTCTCGTAGATGCTATTGTTATGCGAATATTATTTCTCGTGGATGCTATCGTTATGCGAATATTATTTCACGTGGATGCTATTGTTATGCGAATGTTATTTCTCGTAGATCCTATTGTCTAAAGCTTTATAGTTTGAATGTAAAATAATAATAAATATATTATTGTAATAAGTTTAATACACGGAGGAACATTTATTAAACAACATTATTCAAGGCGCATGTGTTGATGAGAGTTTTTACTAACTACACATGGCTGTGTGTTTCTAAATCTCTGTAGCGGTTCGTACTTAAGTGCATTAGCGCTTCAGCGCAGTGAACTAGTTCCGACGTCCCCTCCCCTAGCACACGCGCACCTGCCGCCGACTCTGTGCGACACACGAGGGGTTTAATATAGATTTCGCAGAGGAAACACACTAGTGTGGAGTGGCCGGGGCGGGATCTAATTAAGGTTTCACATTGAAAGTCATTGCGATGTTTAGCGCGTACGTTTGGATATCTCACCTCCGACGGTTGAGTGAACTCCGCTAAAACCAATCAATGTTCCTGTAACTGGGACGAACTAACTCACACGAGGTGAGTGACGTCGGAAAATTAACGTCTGCTTCTTGTATCTATTTTTTTTTTCACTTTCGGTTGGTGTTATCGTATTTGCTTCTCATCGTTTCTTGCTACATACCCTGAAAAATCTTTCGGACTCTTGAGTCGCGGGAGGTCCACTAGCCTATATCTACTATATCTATAGATATCGATATTATAAAGAGGTAAAGTTTCTGTTGTCGGCCATTGGAGGTTAATGCTCATAATTGCCACGCTGAGCAGGCGGGTTGGCAATTCCAGATTAGATAACGTGCGCTACTGCCGCCTGTTACCGATCCAATTAATGGTACCGCTATCACTCGGCGCGAGCGCCGTCTGTTGATCCCGTCTTCACTTCACTGTCACTGTTTCATAAAACAGACGGGACACCAAATGACCAGCTCGCTGATGCCTCTTTATTGTTAAGAGACTAGTGCCCTTTGACGACTTACGTCACACTGGCTTGGAATGAGGGTGAAGGGGTACCTTCAGGCCGCACCCACACAACCGTATGTTCAATCATTGTGTTCTCCCCGTGATGGCCTATCCGGCCGAAACATGGTGTCTTAATTTACGACTGGACCGTACGTTTGCGGTAGCTCAAGGAGCTATTGAACGTGCTGTGTTGGGTGTTTCTCTGTCGAACAGAATTCGTAATGAAGTCATAAGGCAGATAACTAAAGTATCTGATATCACGCGTCGAATAGGCTAGCTGAAGTGGAAATAGGCTGGTAAAATACGCAGAAGTACAGATGGCAGGTGGGCCAGTAAGGTTCTGGTGTGGAGGCCGCGATTAGGAAAACGAAGTGTCGACCGTTCACCAGGTGGGGAGACGATCTCCGTGCAGTAGCCGGTCCGGGATGGAGGCGAGTAGCAGGAGATCGGCCGTCTTGGCGTTCATTGAGAGAGGCCTATGTCCAGCAGTGGACCGATAAGGGTTGATAATAATGATGATGAAAGCTTCTAACTTTGTTTGTTTGTAGAGGGTTCGGAAATACCGATAAAATCATGGAATATTTTTCGTTAATAGCAAGGCACATTATTAAAGCTTTTAAGGGTTTATATTTTATTATAATTGAACAAATTTTGTTTTCGACGCCTATCTCTCAGCTAGCGGCCACTAGTAGTCTTTCTATCGTGATTCATCAAATATATCTACCGCGTGGCGATATGAGTATATAAGGCGAAACTTCGTAATAACTTGTTGCAAACCAAACACGTATGTGTTTATGATAGATAGAAGCTGTTTTACAGGAACTACAATCGATCAATATACTAAATATTATTTATCTTCTGAATTGAACATATGTTGCTGAATTGCTGTAAGTAAAAGGGCATTAAATGCAATATTAGTCAAGTAGTAAACAATGACCAACTCAGAGCAATAAAAGACGCAAGAAATTCTCGTGCAAAACAAATATCTCATTGTGACGGGGCCGTGGGCGGGCAGCGGGGTGAGGACGCCGGCCAATTTGTGAGACAAACATGGGTGCTCGTTCATCAAACAACACAGTTTTGGCAGCGCCGCGGACGTACGCTGCGTCGGGTAAATTGATAAGCGATGCCGACTGTCCCCTACCCCACCCCCACTCCCACCTCCCCGCTATACGTAATATTGTAAACTTTATGAAAATTAGTTTTATTGTTGTGTTAAAGTTGCATGTTTTGCACAACTTGTAAAGTTTATAAATTTACAAACATTATACTTAAATCAATGGAATTAGTCTGTCTTCCCTGACCGCTGACTAATTTCTGATCACAACAAAAAATTAACAATCAGACGTGTTATTAAGTGGTACCAACATTAATAAACATGATGCGGGTGTTGTGATTGAAAGGTAGCGACCTGCCCAGTTGTGCCAGTGTCAGTTTAGCTGTGGCTGAAGTAGTGCCATCGCTGCAGCAATGCCGCCTCTTACCGAAGAGGAAATCTCTTATATATATTATCCTAAATGTAGTCGATGAAAGCAAGAAAAAACATGCGGTTTTGCAGCCCCAATGATACCAGTTCTTTTGATAATACCAGCTGTGAAACCCTACGGTTTTACTTCATTATCTTCATTATCAGCCCTTATCGATCCACGGCTGGACATGTGCCTTTATTCAATGAACACCAAGAAGGCCGATCTCCTGCCACTCGCAACCATTGCGGATGGGCTACTACACGGAGATCGTATTCCCACTTGTGGAACGGTCAACCTACACTTCGTTTTCCTAAAGGCGGCGATCACTCCAGAACCATATTTGGTTTCACTTACAAACAATATACCCCAAGGAAACCATTAATTTTTTCAGACACAAAAAATGTTTTTATGTACAAAATATTCCAGATTGTAATGCATTATTAACTTTGTGTTAAATTTCTTGCCAATAATATGTTAAGAGTCAAATGTGTAAAGAGCAGCTATCATACGGAAAACTACTTCTAAACTAGCGGAATTTACGTAATAAAGCTTTGAGTAACCTCTTGACTGTCCGACGTGGTCGAAGTCAGCAAGCTAACTTTACTTACTTAAACGCTGAAGCTAAAATGAAACGTCATCAACACGGCAGTGGGCTGATGTTGATGATGTTTATTTTAGCCTCAAGATTATTATTTATCAAACGACAACAATTTTTGTTTTCGTTCTTAAATAATTAAAATATTGAACGGAAAACATTAATTCAGATAGGAATTAAATTAGATCATATCGCCTCTGTGGTGTATCGGTGCGGGTGCCGCCTGTTAAGACCCTTAGCAGCGGTGGGGTCCTGGGTTCGATTCCCAGGTCGGGCAACTATTAATGAATGTTTCTCAGATTATTCTGAGCACACATTACATTGTCCGGGATTGGAATGTGCCCGAAGTTGCCATAGGCTTGCCACCTATGACATCGTGGGCCTTAGTAACTTTTTTTTGTTACGCGGGGAAACGCATCTTCACCAGCTCAGTAGTGTGTGGTACTCGCGGCACATGATAGTGCCGAATACCCACAAACCACCACACATTGCCCAGCACTACATGAGAACCTCAACGACCCTGGGACAGTGCAATGAGGTGAGGTTCCCATCATCGCCCCTTGCCCCGTGCGCAATAGCGCCACCTCTTGCTGTTCTTAGGTCCCCTCTTCTTATAAGAGGGGTACCGAGAGCAATTCCTCCTCCTGATATTTAAGTTCCCTCTTCTAATAAGAGGGGTTCCAAGATTTCCCTCGTTTCAATTGGCTTCGCCTGGGTTCGCCCCAGGCTACTAAGCCCCACCACCAAGACAAGGCTTGCACCATGGTGGGGGGCCTCAGAACCTTCGCTAATCGTGGGTGTTCTAGTATATCTACTGGACTTACGAGTTGTGGTTGTACTAGCACACCACTGCTTACCTCTTCGGGGATAACAGGCGTGAAATTAGTTTTTTTTTTCATATAAGATCACCGAATACAGCAGCATGCGACTGGTGACAGATGGCAGATGACAGGTAGCAAGTCCTATACGAGTATTCATAATAGGACTTAATTAGTTGCGCGCTCCCTGTGTTCTCACAATCTACACGCGGAGCTATAAAACTGAGGTCATTCGATATCGCGTCTGCATCACTCGTTATGAGGGTACATCAAATATATACCTACTAGAACAGCTCTCCCATATTTAAGTCGTCTAGTGATTAGAATTGTACGAAGATATATGACTTTGTCATCAACAAATGTTTCATCGTCGTTATATCAGCAGAGACTTTACTGCCTCGCGGTATAGTGGGAAGAACGTTCAGCCCCCGACACAAGGTCGCTAGTTTGAATCCCGGTTTGGACCGAACAAAGAGTATTATAATGATTCTCCAATTTCTAATAACATTCCGGTGTCAGTTAAGTGTAACACCCGCGTGCCTCGGAGAGCATATTAAGCCATCGTCTGATTTCTCTGTCGTGTCGAATTGCCATCCCATCTGAATAGGAGAATAAGGGTATAGAAAGTGCACTTGTGCCTGTGCAAACACTTGTAACATGCACGGCGCAGACGTCAGAAGACTGTAGCCGAAATCCGGCTAGGACAACATAAAAAAAGCATCAGCAGATATCATCGCCTTCAATTCGTATCGTAATGTATAGTGGTCGAAGTTCTACGTTCATATTTTGCTCTCACAAACATTCGCCCTAAGATATTGGAACTACACTTACGTAACAGATGTCGGGCGCTAAGCAACAAAGCGATGGAAGCTAAATTATAGTTATATAGTATTTTAGCTTAATAGTTATATGGTTAATACTTTTTCTTAATATATAATATTTATTAAGAAAAAGTATTAAACCATGGTAAAATATAATTCATTTTAATTTAATTGAGGTGCTTATTAACTTTGGCCTAAGCTTGTCCAGTAAACTCTACACAGTATCAGTCAAAAAGACCAACATACGAGTACTTTATCGGAATCAGTATTCAGTAGTATCTTATACCATATTAGTTAACAACTATGGTATACATATCTCAGACTGCAGAATGGGACTTGAGGGAGAATCGACAAACAAACAGCCCGCCAACACTAAACAGACTAGTTGCCGAAGGAAGAACAACGGAGATCAGTCAACTATGTTAAAAAGCATTGCTCGGTATAAGATTTTTCTTCAATATTCAGTCAAGTTAAAATTAAACACGTAGGAGTCTTTATGTTTACACTATCAGGTCTACATCAATGAACACCATTACCTTTTAATACTGCTCTCCGGCTCCTGCAATCTCATTTTTTGTAAGTAATTTTTACTTCATTAATATTTATTTAGGCCTGATGAATGAAGCAGACCACGATATAAATTCGAACGGCGTCCGCTCCTCCTCGCATATCAATTGTGTCTCCTGAATGTGTTTTAACGAAGGAAATTTACCGCTAAACTTCTCCTCGTGCGTCCACAATAAGTTAGCTTAAGAATAGCAATTTATTAGCGTCGGACTAATTTCGCAGCTCGACCACGCGACCTTCTCCCACTAGGGACATTACTCACTGATAACAGAAGCCCTCCGAAATTACAATTACGACGTAATTGTCAGCTATAATAATTGCAAGATTTAAGTGGAACACCAAGTTTCAGTTTCATAGGTTTCAAGAATTATGGCCAGGATTGGCTTCTCAGATATCTTATCTATCTATCAGTCTTTAATATTTTGTACAAAATGTTGAAAATGAATTATACTCCATATTTTTCTACTGTCAAAATATTATAGTAAACATGTTTAGCGCACGCAAATGTTTAACGATCATTTGAACGGCCGTTAATTTTGCGCCGCTTTGTTGAGGCGCGCAATGAGGCGCCTGCACTTGCAATATCGTTGGGAGTTCTCTTTAATTACACCTTCGTGTCTTAGACGGGACCGACGACAGTCTTGTGATTCTATATAAATATTTATTTTTCTCTTACCAACGCCGATCCTTGGAACTTTTCTTCCTGAGCAGCGGGAGAGAAACCAGAGACTAGCATTCTAACTTTCGAGTTCGTAATACGAGGAAATCAGAAACCGCACTCTTTATTCTGAATAGTGTAACAAAAAAAAAAAAAAAACAAAGCGATATCATATCAAATATTGTTCAATTATGGCTTTAAATGACTTAATTTATCAGTGACTTTTCCTCATTAATAAATACTGTTTATTAGTTTATATGATTGAAATTTGATTAGTGAGTCTGCAAACACACTATACTTAAGATATCTAAGATAATATATCCGCGACGGTGTCTAGTGGTAAGGAAAGCGTTTTCAACCACAGTTTTGATGTTCTGGGTTCGAGTTCCGGATCCGGCAAAAGGGTTATTGCGATTTTCTATTTCTAACAACACTCCATAGTCGGAAAGTTGGCAGTGTTACACTGCCGTGGCTCGGAGAGCTCGTTAAGCCGTCGGTGCTGCACCCGATTTCTCTCCGTTGTGTCGGATTGCCACCCCATCAAAATAGGAGAATGATGGAACAGAGAGTGCAGTCGTGCCTGCGCGCACATGTGTGCACTATAATATGTCTTGCCCAGTTGGCTAGTTTCTACAGGGATGGCCATCATGGTATTATTATACATTATACATAATAAATGTACACAAGAGCTTTAAATGTAGATTAATATCGCGTATTAAATTATGTCTGTAACATGTAGGCACGTGTAAAATATATCATAGCGTAATTATAAGACCTAAAGAAGGGAGACGCAAATAGTTGTTTGAGCCTTCGAGTGACCTTTAGCTGCGTTCTAAATAACCGTGAGCCCGTGAGATGTTCATACGCATTAATCACACTTGTGTTCTCAGCTCACAAATGATGGTCCGAGTCAGTTTTTACTGCCTGATGTAATATAACTTATAAGAGTGTACGAAGCCTGTCGAGAATCCTATGGTGTGTGCCTTGTGAGGGACCAATTTACCTGACCACCATAGTTTAAGTCTATTTACGCCCGTGGAGTGCAGTAGCCCAGGCTGAATTAAGAAACCTTGTGTGAATCCGAGCAAACCGTGGGATTGCTCCTCCTCCTCCTGATTTTGATGGTTAGCGACGCCAATAAATAAACACCCGTACAAAGGTTAAGTAGACGTGTTATATATCCGTACCAGTGGGCTACCGCTAACTCCCAACCCGCGCCCGTAATGTAGCAACGTCTTAAGTAGTAGCCTGTATGTACCCAATAGCAATGGGCTGGTCACACGCTCCGAAGAACAGATGGCAGATGGCCAGTAAGGTTCTGGAGTGGAGGCCGCGTTTAGGAAAACGAGGTCTTGGTCGACCGTTCACCAGCTGGGAAGACGATCTCCGTGCAGTGGCCGGTTCGGGATGGTTGCGAGTAGCAGAAGACCGGTCGTCTTGTCGTTTATTGAAAGAGGCAAATGTCCAGCAGTGGACCGATAAGGGCTGAACATGATCAATGGAGATAGACCTAGCATAAATTATTACTTACCAACTTCAGATTCGCGTCTGAATATTTAAAAGCTAACTGTATGCGCTAATATTCATATGAGCTGAAGGAGCTCGTTATGAAGTGCAACATGCCACGTCACAAACGTTAAGTTATTATAGGATCCGAGGCCGCGAGGAACTAACAACTACAGCATAGTTAACAGGTACAAAGTGGACTTGTGAGAACTTTTAGTCGTTGACTTCATTAAAATTTTCCAAACGAGTGATCCTTCACTTGCTCGGATAGCTTTGATTCAAAAGACTTCTAAAATTTATATTCTATGTTAAATTAAAATTTCTATGAAACTACAAGCCTGTAACGTAACGATTTGCCAACATCAGCATCAGTCCGGTATTGTCAACATCCGATCGATCTAATGCTGCTCGCATCCGTTCCGGACCGTCCGGGATAAATAGTTAGTAAATAGTAGTAACATTATTTTACTTCTTGTAATCGGCTTTTAGCATTAAAAAGAAGAAAGAAAGTGTTTAGATTACCTATTATATATCTCTTCCAAAGTAGTCAACTAACGTCAGAGGAGTTGCGAGTAGAAGTCAAATCTGGTGTAATTTGAGTGCGGAGAGGTCTCGAAGTGAATCGGTAAAGTTCTGAGCGGCTGTAAAAATTCGCCGCCCTTAGCCATCGCAACCGCAAGAGTTCAAGGACCGACTCTGTTTTTCCGGTACTTGGTATATGCTTGGTATTGGGATCATAGTGTCAGTGGTGCCGATCGTTAGTCTTTTGAGAGGCGCATTTTTCAGCGTTTAAATTTTTCTAATGTGAGGTCGGGTTACGGAGATATTTGTATTTTTGTAGTTCGGCTTTCGTATCGGAAAAATCAGTAAGTCGTCTATATAGACTTGTCCTGGTTTTGACCGTTCAGTCCCGGGGCAGGGGTGTGTGGACGACTTACTTGTGTCGTATTGCTTGTTTCGCTGTTTCGTTGTGGTGTTCCGTGCGGTTTCGTGTATTTTCGTCTGTTGCGGTCTTGCAGGGGGGTCTTTGTTTAAAATTCGCGAAGTTGGTGCAAGCTATTTCGGGATTTGGGGTTTGTTTTGTTTTGTTTTTTAGTGTTTTGGTTACTGTTCTTGCCTTTAAGGCGTAAATATGTCAGGGGGGGATTGGGTTTTTTTCGACGAGGGGAAAGGGCGGGGGGCGCCTGGGGGGCTTTCATCACTGGCCTCGCTGTCTGAGGCGGAGTTGGGGCGCAAGCGCCTTTTCACTGAGGGATCTGGTGACTCCGGCTCGGAGACAGGGATTTCGGAGACCAGGTCGCGGTGCGTCGCGAAAAGGGGAAAGGCGCATACGCTGACCGGAACCCGGGCGGCGCTGCGTGAGCGCATTAACCATGAGAAGGAGGATGATTTCGAGGCGGCCCTACGGAAGAGGGTCTTTTTAAAGGAGAAGGAGGGAAGTGCGACAAATACAGCGACTCCTATTATACTGAAGGACGTAGAAAGGTGTGGGGCCGGAGAGGTAGCTGCGGAGGCAAATCTGGAGTTAATACTTGATCTCACATGCAAGTCGTCCAACCACAATTTTAGAGGCGTAGCCCCCTACGCCTCTAAAATTAAGAGGGCCGCGGGATCCATCAGGGAGATCATTGTGTCCCTGGTGGTCCGCACGGAGGATGGAGAAGTGAGGCGGCAGAAGGCCGACAACGCGCGGTTACAGCGAGAGCTGGGTAACCTGCGCGAGGAAGTTCGCGCCTACAGGCGGGATTTCGAGGAGGCGCGGAAGAAGTCGAGAGGACGGAAGGTGTCCCGAAGTCGTCCGAACTATTAAAGGAGATCGCCCAGATGGTGGGGAATATGGTGGTCGCACGCATATCGGGTCTGGAGATGCGCCTCCCTCCTGCCCCACCCTGCCGCTCGCCTCTTGCCGGGGACAGCAGGCCGCTGGCGGAAGAAACCAGGGCAGACATAGCGGCAAAGAAGACGGCCAACCCCGCTAAAGAAGTAGATGTGGGTCCCAATTTACGGGAGTTCCCGGCCCTTCCCCAAAGCACAAAGGGGAAGGGTAAAGGAAAGGGGAAGGGAAAGAAGACGGAGTGGACGGCGTTCTGACCCTACACCGCAAATGCAGAGGCCCCTCTAATAGAGAGGGGGGCAGAAGAGCAAGTCCCTAGAGAAGGGGAGAAGTGGACGGACGTCGTCCGCCGTAAGGGGGCGAAGAAGCCAGCGGCGCTGGTGCCGCCGGCTTCTTCGCCCCCTTACGGCGCCGCCGGAGCATAACGGTGGGGTGGTGCCGCGTCACCGTTCATTTCCTGCAGGCGCGCCCCAGGCACTGTTACCGTTATCTGGGGATGGGCACGTGTCCAGTACGTGCCCCAGTAGCACTGACCGCAGCAATTTGTGCTACCGCTGCGGTCAGCCCGGCCACAAGTCCGGAGGATGTTCGGCCTCCGCTCATTGCGCGGTGTGCGCGGACGCCGGCAGGCCGGCGGGCCACGTAATGGGTGCATGTCCTGTAAGCCCCCCGTCCAGCGCGGGAAAGTTCCCCCTACCTCTCAGAGGGGGAACCGTTTGTGGTCGGACGTAGAGATGGCCTAATATGCCACGCCATCTCAGCGTCCTCCAGGCGAACGTCAACCACTCCGCCAGGGCTCAGGACCTTTTCCTGCAGTCCATGGCGGAGTGGGCGATAGACGTCGCGATCGTGGCCGAGCCGTATGCCGTGCCCTCCAGTCCAAGCTGGGCTGGGGACACCGACGGCTCGGTGGCGATCTTGGTGCGGCCTGGAGCCGGCCCCCCCCTCGTAGTCAAAGCGAGGGGCCGCGGGTACGTGGCGGCGGTTCGGGGAGAAGTGGCGTTCGTAGGGGTCTACTTCTCCCCGAACCGCAATCTGGCGGCCCTGGAACGATTTCTCGAAGTTCTGGGGCCGCTGGTAGGGCAGCTAGCCCCCCTCCAGGTGTTCGTGGCCGGGGACCTCAATGCCAATGATCGGGTTACTCCACGGCATGGAGTAACCCGGTCACGAACCCGAAAGGGAGGGAGGTGGAGAAGTGGGCGGTAGCTGCCAGACTGTCCCTCCTCAATACGGGGACAGTCCAGACGTGCGTGCGATGGTCGGGAGGTTCCGTGGTGGACGTCACTTTCGCCACGCCGGCCATCGCGCGCAGAGTGGAGGGGTGGAGGGTGGAAAAGGAGGTGGAGACGCTCTCGGACCACCGCTATATAAGGTTCGAGGTGTCTCCGACCTCCGTTCGTCCGACGTCAACGTCGTTGTCGTCCAGGGGGAAGAGCCGGTTTCCGCGTTCGGCTCTCACTAGGCTCATCCGGGAACAGGCAGAGGTGGCCGCCATCGTCGGCCGTTGGAGTCTCCCGCCGCTGTCGGAGTTAGGGGTGGACGAGGCGGCTGGTCGGCTCTGCGATGCGTTCAGTGCGGTGTGCAGAGCGGCCATGCCGCCCGCGAAGAGTCTCCCCCAGCGGCGGGTGCTCTACTGGTGGCCGGCCAAATTGTCCGGCCTCCGGGCCGCCTGCAACGGGGCCAGGAGGCAGTACGCCCGGAGCAGGCGGAGACGACCCCAGGACGTCGACAGGGACGACAGGCTGCGCAGGATCTACGTGGAGAAGGTGGAATTTCATAATTTGAATACTAACTGTTTATTCATAATACATTTTAGATAATTAAATGTATGGCTGTAAAAGTATAAAAATAAGAATGAGTTTGATAAAAAAAGTGATATTCATGCTAGAAATACTTGGAGAAGACGCACACTGAATGTACCAGTCATTAAACTAAGGAAAGTGAGTAATTCGTTTCAGGGGCAATGCATACGCCTATACACTAGGATCCCAGAAAACGTTCAAATTTTTTCAATTAGTAAATTTATAAACATCGTAAATTAAATTTATGTGGTGAAGGATATTATAAGGTAAAATATTTTTTGGAATATAATACTGTAGCTCCAGACAGTTTCGGTATTGTTATACTAAAATGTAATAGAACGCAATTATAATGTGACTTGTGTATAATATCGCGAGTTGTCAGTCCCGATTACTTTGTTTCGCCGGTTTTTCTCAGGTCTGGGTCAGGGTTGAACCGGTAGTAGCGAAATAACGACGGCAAAAACGAGATTATAAAAATTGTCGGTGTTGACGAAACACGTCGATATTATCAAATATCAAGGTTCGTCTTCCTCCAGGCACTACGATATACTAAGTCTACCATATAATATTATTCTCATAATTACAAAGGTTTGGTGTGCTCTTTCAAGCTACTGCATTTATTGGGATAAAATTTGGTACAATTATGTTATACAATAACAACATCTTCTGCTCATATCCCTAACGGGAATCAGAGCCACATATCGGTTTCTTCGTCAACAAACCTGTCTTCGTGTTATGTTCTTATGTTATTGTTAAAGGCATTGAAGCTGAAAGGCGGCAACACACCTCTGATTGCGCTAATACCTTTGAGTGGCGACAGATAATTCCCTCACCTGCGTACTCAAGAAACAGTAATAATTCAATTAATAGCACCACTGAGTTATCATAGTATATTCACTATTCACTAAAGCGGCGGCGCAAAAAAGCATAGAAAGTTATTTATTGTGGCTCCCGAGCCAGTGGCCGCGCTTTATGATTAAGAGTCGTGCACACAAATAAGTGGTTACGAAGGTTGGAACGCTCGATAGTGAGTTGTTGATTGTTAGAGAAAGTTAGTTGAAATTGCCCCACCATGGTTCAAGCCTTGTCGTGGCGGTGGGGCTCAGTAGCCTGGGGTTATCCGAGACACCTTGGGCGAAGCCAATTGAACCGAGGAGGTGGCGGCTCTTATTACCCCTCTTATAAGAAGAGGGGACTTAAGAGCAGGAGGAGGTGCCGCTCTTTGTACCCCACTTATAAGAAGAGGGGACAAAAGAGCAAGAAGTGGCGGCGCATTTGCGCACGGGGCAAGGGGCGAGGATGGGAACCTCGCCCCATTGCACTGTCCTAAAGTCGGTGGGGTTGTCCTGTGGTGCGGGACAACCCCATCTGTGGAGGTGGCGTCGGTCTCTTCGGGGGCTGACTTGCCGTCGAGGTGCCCTGATGATTTTGTGGGTATTCGGCACTATATAATGTGCCACCCCATACACCACCCCACCAGGTGACCTCACCCAGGGCCAGTGAAGGCGCGTAAATGCGTTTCCCCACGTCAACGAAAAAAAAAGTTAGTTGACATGGTAAAATAGGATTAGATAAGATTGTATTTCTTCTCAGTATATTCGTATGTGGCCTTTTCATTAAATAATGGTTGCACTTAGCTCTGTCTACAAAGCCTCTTCCTCCAGTCCTGTGGAGTGTACATTATAGTGCCGAATATCCACAAAAACCATTGCGAGTTCCATCAGCCCCCAAAGGTAATGACGCCACCGACGGGGTTGTCCCGCATCATAGGATAACCCCACTGAATTTGGTATATTGCAATGGGGTGAGGTTCCCGTCCTCGCCCCTTGTCCCATGCGCAAACGCGCCGCCTTCTGTTCTTCGTCCTCTCTCTCGTCCTCTCTCCTTATAAAAGGGGTATAAAGAGCAGCCACCTCCCCGGTACAATTGGCTTCGTGCAAGGTGTCTCGATTTACCCCAGACTACTGAGCCCCATAGCCACGATAAGGCTTCAACCACGGTGGGGTCCTTGAACTCTTTTTTTTTTTTGGTGACGAAGGGGAATGCATTTACGCATTATACCTGGGAGCCCGGGTAGACCCCCTAGACCTATGTTGGTTGGTTGGTTGAAGGTGAGGGGTTTGCGCCTATGGCGCATCCACCGCTCGAGGACGGGCGCAAGGCAGCCGTTAACTCTCTACCATACGGCTGCCGCGCCAGGTCCTCCCCCCACCTCTGCATTAACGCCACATGCCCTAGCCGGTGAATCCGTAGGATCTCGTCATGCGTGGTGTTCAGGCCGAGAGCCCTCCTATCCGATACATAGGAGCAGCTCTCGGCAAGAACCTCCGCCACGAGTTCCCAGGGGGGATCGCCGGCTAGGGCTGTCGCTGCAGCCCACGATACCGTACGGTACCCCCGGACCGACCTCAATGCGACGACCCTCTGCGCAGAGCGCAGATGGGCCTTATTCCTGGCAGTGAGACGATCCGCCCAAACCGGGGCACCGTACGGGTCCATACTCGGACAGACACCGGAGTACAGCTGCCTGCAGGCGGCGCTGGGTCCTCCGAGGTTCGGGAGGAGTCTGCCCAGCGCACTCGCCGCCTTCACGACCTTCGGTCCCACCATAGCGAAGTGTGGGCCGAAGGTCCACCCTCCGTCAAGGATGAGCCCCAGATATTGAATGTGGGGGCTCAACCTGACCCTCTCCTCTCCGATCTGCAGAGCGGCCACCCGGTGGGGTCCCCTGCGGCCGGTCCCGCGGAAGTGAAGGGTTTCGGTCTTGTCTAGTCTGACCCGAAGCCCTAACCTCTCTATGCGGCTGGTCACGAGGTCAACGCCGACCTCGGCCAGCCGCGCCGCCTCCTTGTAGTCTCGTCCCCGGGCATAGACGAGGATGTCATCCGCGTAGCAGATGACACCCATCTCGGGGAGGAGACGGCCTCGCAGGACCCAGTCGTAGCCGACGTCCCACAGGTTCGGTCCAAGAACGGAACCCTGCGGGACGTCGCGCCCGACTCGCCGCCACTCCACGGACCCCGACTGGTTCTCGAGAGCCACTCTGCGATCGGAGAGATACGCCTTCAACAGCCTCACGAGATGGGGAGGCACCCTGAAGAATTTCAGTGCCTCCCGTATCACGCTGTGCGGGAGGCTATTGAAAGCGTTCGCAATGTCCAGCGACACCGCGACCACCACCTCCCCACTGCGTTCCGCCTCACCCGTTACCGCCCACAGGCGCTTGAGGGCATCGATGGTCGATCGGCGCGCTCGGAACCCGAACTTTTTTTTGAGAGTCCGGGTCCCGCGCCCTCCTCCAGATGCTGAACGAGACGGGAGGCCACAATCCGTTCTAAGGCCTTCCCAGTCTCGTTCTACAGCACCACCGGTCGAACCGCCGAAGCCGAGTCCATGGGCCGCCCTGCCTTTGGAAGTAGGCAGAGCCGACCCTCCTTCCATGCCCCCGAGAACTGACCATACCGCAGGCAGCGGTCAAACGTTTCCCGGAGGCTATCCCCGAGGTGCACGAGAGATATCGCCAGCACTCTCCCGTGCACCCCGTCTGGACCCGGTGCCCTCTTCTTACTCTGGAGGCGAGTCAGAATCGCCTCAATTTCAGCCTCCATGACGGGTGGCGGAACACCCTCCTCCTCGTCCGACGTCTGCCGAACCATCCTGGGTGGCGTGAAGCCCACGTGTGTGTCGGGGAACAATTCCCCGATGATCCTCCCCAGTTGAACCGGCTGAAGCGTCTCCGTGATGGGGGCCGACGGGGCGCGGAGCTTGTTCCGCGCCCATTTGTACGGTCGGCCCCAGGGATCCCTCTCGAGATCCCTTACGAGCTCCAGCTGGGCCGCCTCCTTGGCTCGGCAAATGGCCTGCTGCAGGACATTATGAATACACAACATTTCCGGATGAACATCGAATGTAAAATATCGGGGTAACATGATGAATTATATGTAAAATTACGATCACACGGAGAATCTGGCTGTGAATATGGACGCCACATGATACATAGGCATATTCACCCATCTGATTATAAATGGCGTACATGCTATAATAATGTACGGTATGCGTTTGGCGTGGCTTATGATTAAGAGGTGACTCATTGGAGGTGAGGAGGAAAAAAGGACAACGCATAGGCAAAGCAACTATGCCGATATTTATGGGTATTGGTAGTCATGTATAATGAATGAAAAAATATCAAAGTAAATTCTAAATAAGGATTTTATTTGATATTTTTTCACATTTTGTAACCACATTATCGAAGTTTTCATAATGATCAAAACGTCTTAAAAAATGTTATATAGTCTAAGTTCATCCTTGATAATGTAGTATTTTAATGGTTGAACAATGAAGTCAAGTAGGTCCATGCAGACGAAAAAATAAACAAACAGACAAATGTTTCCTCTTTATGATATTGGTATAGATATTTCTGTAATGAAAATCCGTGTGTACACTATACAAAAATCAATCGAATCAATTTTAATCCTAAATATTTATCAAATAGTGATTCTAGCCGACGAAGCGTTATAACAATTAGCTATTGCTCAGCCGAAAATAAAATTCACTTTGTTGGAGCCTCAATCACTATCACAGCCTATATATCTTGTACTAAAGCTAATTCAATTAAAGTTTCCGCCGACGCAGACGATACGCGATTTGAATTCACCGCGTTTTTTACCGAAGCATCCGCACATTATTACATCAAAAGGGATTGATCGTTCTAAGCGCTCCAGTCAAAGTTTGCTAACCATTTTAATATTTAATAAATTTTTTTATGAAGAAGGAATATTCGTTTACGGTTAACATTTCATAAAATTAATCTGCCAGAGTTTGTTTTTTTTTAAGGGTGTTGTGATTAAAATGGAAAGCTTCTTGACGATCACGTAGTTTTACTAAAAAATTTTATTCAGAATTATTTAAGTACAAATTTTAACCTTCATTGAGAGATTGAAAGATCCTATAATGTTTCTTACTATAGCTGCAGCATATCAGAGCAGAGCAAGTCTTTCAAAAGTCGTCAAAAAGTTTTGTGAAAGTTAATTTGAAAGGAAATAAGACACGTAGTACTATAGCCGAAAATATGTATGTATGTTTATTAGTTTTTACAAAGTACTAAACGGCTTGGGTAAATAAGTACTAAATAAACCCTATATATTCGGTATACTCTATGTATAGCGAATATATAGATTGCACTCTGAAATGGCATAAAGTTACTATTTATTCCAAACAACCGAATGTGCTTCTAGGATAGATTTTATGGGGAAATTGTAGTCAATAATAACAATATGGCCACGGCGACTGGGGCCGACAGGAAGTGCGGCGACTGACGGATACAAGATGGCGTCCTGCTTACACGTCCTGTATGTGTTTGTATTATATGAACCGTACATAAACATTCTGCCCGCGCCGTGCACACTCGGACACGTCGACTGGTTCACGCACAAGTTACATATATATGTATATATTTATATTTATTTATTAAAGGACACCAACAGTACACGCATTAATACATTCATACAATAAAAATCAAAAACCATTCTGATGCATGCACTTTCACGTGATATGTGTAGTTATTAAAAAAGCCAATAATTAGATATTAACAGTGAATAATTAAAAAAATCAATAAAAATGAGGAATTAGTCAAGAACGTGAACATTTTTCACCCTATCTCAATAACGCCAAGATACTCCGAATAGACCGGAGAAGGGAACTCCACTTCGCCACCCTGCCCTTTGGAATCATTAGGTATCGAACAGCTGGACTGTGGACTGTGTCCACCCGTGGCCATGGTTGCTGTAAAGCTTCTGAAACGTCGGGCTACATAAATAATTAAGCAATCGCAGATAAAATCCGTAAAAGTAGTTTTATTTTAATGATAACAGTTATTAATTTATTTTGTTTAAATCAGATTACAATTTATTATTATTATTATTTTTAAATATTATATAATGCTATTAGTTTATTTATTTTCTATGCCTCTAACAACATAACAACACTATTTTTGCGGGTATTATCAACGAAGCTTATTTCCGTGATCGCCACAGTAGGGGCTAATTATTCATCGTAATAAGGCCAAGAACCACGCCGCAGCAAAAATAGCATCCGCGTCCGCAGAAATCTTATATATACTTATACACATTCTATTTAATGAGTCACTTTATACTGGAAACCTACAAATCACACCACACTTGTCTTATCTAAATATTTGTTAACCCTATTATTTTTTTAATGCAACTAAATACATATTTCTATTTGTCACTGCCTTCCGTCTCACCCTTGTGGTGTCACTTAAAATCGGTGCCGGTGAACGTAGATTCTCCGACGTAGGCCGAGGACATCATTTTCAGTGCCTCTTACATTGCATCACTCCGCATTCATAATATTATGTACGTACCTACCTAATTTGTATTTTTATTATTTCTTCTTTTTTCTATTTATAAATAACTTGTATTCTTGGTACCTACTGTGTTGTTTTTTAACTGTTTTGTGAAGCACTGAATAAATTTATTTCTATTACATTATATTCTATTCTATTCTTATTATACTATTCTAGTACTAGAGACTGAGGACTTAACGGACTATCCAAGTTCTTATTGCTACAAGCTTGCCCAACTCACCAGCATAAATCATGTAGACCGTTATGTACGACTTATTTACAAATTATAGAAGTAATAAAAATATGCACCAGGCACACGGTACTCGGGACGATGAGTAGTGAAAGAGGTCGACGTATTCGACGTCTCACGATCAACGTGGCAGCTAGATACCCCGTACACACAAGTATCCAAGTACATACATTCTTTACGAATCATATATGTATGTAGTACGTATTTCTAGTGCAGTCCCCGTTCGATTACGTTATATTTATTATGAATTTTAGGGATGTGAATTATATCGAAGTCACTCGGGGCCGCTCGTTTATTAGCTATGCGAAGAAAATGAAAATAAATATCTTATCGTTAATCTATATCGGATTGAATGTATAATATCCAGAGAAAACTTCAAAGTGCGAACAGTTAGCACAAGCCTGCAGCCGTTGAAAGTGATTATAGGAATCAGTTGAAGATCTAGCATTTGTCAGTGAGCGCGTGCACACAAATCTCGGCCAGCGGGAGCTAGTAATGGCCGCACAGACGTACATGCTTATATTTATCTGAGAACTTAGCCTTCGTCAAGTCATTTAATACATTAATTTACTCATTTAATTTTAAAGTTTTCATTCTGGAAAATTTTCAACAAAACATGACCGCGTCTCCTTGCTTATATCGGCAGTTATTCGAGTTTTTTCTCGGATATCAATACTTCGGTTGCCATGCAACTAACAACTATCCTTACCTACTACTACTGTTGATAGTTGTCAAATATAATATATATATATATATATACATATTGTTTATATATATATAATCCACATTGTTCAAATTAAGTATTCATAATGCAGTAATCGCCACGCGAGGTGTGGAGCCATTAATGTAAAATGTCGCAGGCATGACGCACTCGCGCGGACATGCGTACGTGAAGCGTCAATTAACTCATTTTCGCGGTAATTGTGTGGTCGCCGTACGCCCAAGCTAATTATAAATACAGCTATTGCCAGCGCGCAAGGAACTCTACATCACCGTTATGGCTCTAGTGTCAGTATTAAGTGACCACGGCACTGACGCTAAGTATTTTTTTTATGATTATCTTGTTATTTACGTATACTTCTACTACTATTTGTAAAATTTTGTTATTAACTAGCATTTCGTCCCGACTTCGCACGGATATAATATAACAATTATAAACTTTAACATCATGAAAACATACAATCAAGTATTACCTCTTTATAATATTCGCTCTTCGTGTCATAGCAATGCTACATTTTACTTATCATAGCAATGCTACGTTTCTTTATCGTAGCACTGCTACGCTTTTCGCGTCGTAGGAATGCTACATTTTCGCAGCACTACTACGCTTTTGGTATCGTGGCACAACTGTACTTACTGTCGTAGCACTTGCAACGCAACATTCAAACTATGTCATCGTATATAAGGCCAATTTTGGAATGGTTTAGAGTTTACTTTGTTCTTAATGAGAATTCTTGTACTCTTGCGAGTGGGCTTTTAGCTCGCATTCCCTAGCAAAACATCCATATTACACCCATGTGACTAGGTAACAAACAGAATCAATCGATCCTAACTCGTATTATAAATGCAAAATAAAGTTTGCTTCTTTGTTACTCTTTAACAGATTAGTGGTTTTCTTAAATTTTGGTTTAACAATAATCGATCCTAGGTATACCTAGAGGACTTTTAACAAAACTACTATAAATTAGCAAATGTTTTCTTTTAAGACAAAGCTTAGGCGTAGTAAATACTATACACAAACTTCTATTAGACAACTGACTACTATAACATCCTGGTGTACTACGTATAAAGACTTACTATCAAATATCTTAACCATCTCTCTCTCACCGTTAATCTTCACTACAATTTACTCTCGGAGTGCCCCCAGTGCTTGACTAGTCGTAGCAAATCGCTTTATCAACTGAAGCGAAGCATCCGTAATGCCGGCACCCGGAGAAGTAATTGTATTTGGTAGTAATTCAATCGGAGCACCTCCGTCCGGAATGTAGTAACATTAATGTAATGATCAGTAATGTTGTAATGTTAAGTATGTGTAATAATACTAACTATAATGTTCAGTATGTCTTAAATGTTTCTACACGATAACAGATGAAGTAACGATAATTTCCTCTCTATATTAGTTAGCAGTTTAAATTCCGCGAGTGAAATACTATAAATCAACGAAGCTTTTAGATACAAGTTTACTGACAACGAGCATAACATGAGGGAAGTTTTTGCAGTTTTATTCAGTTACTCTCATAATTTAATAAGTACCGTCATCACTATCACTCCAAGAGCGATTAGTAAATGTTGTAACGCTTAATTTCTAATTTAGTTGCATTTGGTTTACTTTATTACTTTTTATGGAGGGCCATAACCAGCAATCGAAGCCTTTTGACAACAACCGAAGCCCCAAGAAACTCACGTTATTGTTGTTTATATACACTTCCCTAATTTCCTCCTCTCCTCCAATTGTCTGCCGACTATTCACATACGGCATAAAACCCGACGGTATAGCTGCGCTATATGGCAATGCCTTGTGACCGACAGATAAGTACCCGATCGCCCGGGCCCAAATTTATAATACATACTGTATGTAGCACGGCACTACATCCCCTTACTAAAATATGTGCACGTCTTACTAATGATATCACAAAATATAGTGAGATTTTTCTGATACAAAAGACATTCAAGACCACTTCCCGGTATTTCAATGTACACGTGAATATCGTCGGCCTCTAACGTCAGATACGTGGGCCTATATTTACAGCCGCTAACCGCAGTGTGTCCTGTTCCCTACACTAGCTAACTAATGTGTACGCTCGTCCCTACACCCGCCGACGGCTGAATAATTTATGCGACCATTATAACACCCTACTTATATCACATCCATACACATTCTAAAACATAAGCTACGTGGTCGATTTCTTCAACTAACTAAACAGATTTTCAAATTTTTTTATCGCCCGTCTATACTAATACTATGAAAAGAAAACACTTTTATTTGTTTGTATTTTTTTTTAATAAGGGTGCAAACAATCGAAGCCTTTTTATGATTACCGACGCCCATGGACATTCGCATGCTTGCTACGCAGATGCGCTGCCCTCTTATCATCCCCTTCGACGGGCCATTGTGTGCAATGAATAATCTTCGATGCTACTGGACCAATCTGAAAAAAATCTCAATAGAATCCAAAATTATTTGTAAAAAAGGTGATCTTACTGCTGCAAGTGGTCTTAAAGACAACCAGTATTTAAAAGGAGACTCTTCTATCTCTTGTGCCTGTGCATAGTTCTAAGTTCTAGAATAAGTTATTGTAAAATACTTGGTATAAAATAAAGTTTCGTTAAATATCCGTACGAAGCCGGGACAGACTTGTAGTACAGCTAGAAAGCAATTCCAGTGTGCACCAGACCTTAAGCCCGACGCGCGTCCCCCGCATGTACCAATTTTAAAGCTTCGTAATTGCTTGGTAGCCGGCGGCGATCGCCAGAGTTACCAATACGTTTTATGAGAGATAAATCCATTGGGATTTCAATACCTGATATTTCTCTTCACTGCGCTATATTGGACTGGAATTATATTCATGAAAGATAAGCATTTACTCAGAGTTCAATTTTTTATTTAATATTTACGCAGGTACAATAGTAGGTAATATATATAAGTATAGGTTCCCTGCTCATGCCAGATTCAGCGGCAATGCTATAATTGCAATATTTTTACAAAATTTGATTATTCTTACAGTATGTCAGTGGTCGCTAGTACACTTTTTTACACACCAAACGTGGCTCACATATTCTCACCGCCGCGCTGCTACGCATTTGTTCCGAGGTAGAAAGAGAATTTAACCAGAATAAATGGTATAGTAATTATGTTTTGCTACTTAAACGTTTTATAAAAGAGTATATCTGTCATCTTTAACTGTTAGACGAGAGGTGTGATCGGTATCGAAGAAATGTCACTATTTTTTCTCTTGGCGTGGCTTGGACGGCGGATTGATTTGATGCTGACGCCATCTGCCTTCAGGAAATCATAATTAAATTTATCTTTTCCGCCATGAACCTATACAATCATGATATAAAATATATCAAATAACAATTATATTTCATAAAAAAGGGTGAGTTCTTGCTTTCCGCCGACTCTATTTTTCATATCTTGTGTTTTCATGTTAAAATGTCTTAATTCTCTTATAGCTATTAAATCGATACACCGTATCATTGTTAAATCGATCGTTCGATGTTAAATTCTATTTTATTGTAACCTTTATTATTTTTTTATATTTATATTGCCTGATTTTAGTTGGATCATGAAGCCAAGGCAATGTTAATCTTATTGGTTGTGTGTTCCTTTTCAGAGCTCTAGTCCTTTTCTTTTATTTTTTTTTTCGATTTTCCCTTTTTAAATTTGGATGTAAAACGAAGATAAGATAGGAAGTCGAGACTCCCGGCTGCGTCTGCACGTCTCGGACAACTACCCAGATCAGACTTCATACCCCCACTCTTTACTAACCCTTCTTAAAAACTTTATGATTCCATTGATTGTTTCTAGTACTATTTTAAGTTTGTTCATGATTGTGAATGTGGAAAGACAATTATTGAAATAAATGTATCTAAAAGACTAATTAAACCTCCAATAGTCCCTTTACCCCCATTTCGTCCCTAGGGAGGAGTAGCAAATGACTACACTTTCCCTAACAAAATGTTTGTATTAGTCTGTCGTACCTTCCATTCCTAATTAAGTTTCGATTGGTAACGTCGGTTCGGGTGAATGATTTCTGAATCGGCTGTCTCTCTTGTGGTCTTAAAAATTTGGGTGTGAGGAATTTCCCATGTTTGACATATAAAATGTTTTTATTTATAAAAAGGTGTTACATAAATAGTAAAACTGTATTTCTAATGGAAACCCCTTATAGTTTCGTCACGTCCTTCTGTCCGTATGTATTGTATATCGTACTTTATTCGCCCTTGTTCTATTTCTATTCTCCGAAAGGTATTTTAATTTTATTTGATCTAAATGCGCAAGTGCTTCGCTCTTACTCACCTGTTAGTGTCATGCCTAATGCATGAAACGGCGTGTCGCTAATCGACGGGGAGCGGGGAGCGGAGAGCGCCCCTGCTCCTCGCGCCCCTACACTCACTCTCGCTCCAGATCAAGGTGTCAGCTAATTTTCTATAAACTTTTCACATTAAGAGTGTAACTCAGAGTATAAATATAGTGATGTAAAATTTTATTACGTTGTGTTTTTGCTACCTATAAAAAGTTTTCAATGTGTCATCTCGTCATCATTATCACCCATTAAACTGGTCCACTTCTGGGCATAGGCCTCTTTCAATAAACGCCAAGACGTCCCATCTTCTGCTACTCGCATCCATTCCGGACCAGCTACTGCTCGGAGATCGCCTTCCCACCTGGTGAACGGTCGACTAACACTTCGTTTTCCTAAACTCAGCAACCACTCCAGAATCTTACTGGCCCATCTGCCATCTGATTTTCTGTGTATGTGACCAGGCCATTGCCACTTCAGTGAGCTCATTCTTCGAGTGATATCGGGAACTTTAGTTCCCTGCCTTATGACTTCGTTGCGAATTCTAACGGACAACCCAGCCTAGTACGTCCAATAGCCCGCTGAGCTACCGCAAACTTGCGGACCATTCCTAAACAAGGAGGTCATGCTTCGGCACCGTAGGTCATCACGTGGAGAACGCATCTTCAATTTATTGGTTACGTGAGAATGTGACAAAGCTTTCGGAGTGCTGCCCAACCCAACTGAATCCTTCTATCGGCTTCCTTCTCGAGTTAGTCTGCCTAATTGCAATAGTTTCCTGAGGTAGACGTATTCATCTAAGGCTTCGAGAATAGCACCATCGACGTTAACCGGACTAGGGAAAACGTGTTCGTTGGACCTTTGTCTTGTCTAAGATCATCCTAATGCCAATACGTCAGAGGATTCATTTAGGCTGTGCAACATTTCCTGCAAGCTTTCCAACAATTCGGCCAACACAACGATGTCGTCGTCGAAACGAACATGTGACACGTACTCGCCGTTAATATTTACGCCGCATTCCGCCCAGTTTAAAGTAAAGTCGTCCTCCGAACGTTATAGTGCTATAAAAATTCAATTTTCGGGCGGCCAAATCGTGATAAGTAAACCGTTCTCATCCTATAATTTTGTTTGTAAGAATAACAAATATGCACTTATGTTGAGCACTTATAATAATGATAGATGCTACGCTTGACAATCCTACTTTTTAGTAGAATTGGGAGACGTCGCGAATACTAAAAAGGAAAAAAAGTCTTTAATTATGTTCTTATATTATTGTAATGTTCTAGCCTTTCTTTATCCAAAATATATAAAGTTTATAATATAAAATACTTTCAAGATATTATTTTACTTTTAGTATCAAAACTAACCAAAAATAAACATATTACGTAAATGGGTAATAAAATTACGTAATAATATATTACTTAAATATACTAGGTAAACGTATTTATTTTAGGTAATTGATTTGTTTGCGTTGTACTTTGTGCTACATTGTTTGACTGACAAGAGTGTTAGACAACATAACAATATATCCATGCAAGTGGTGCGAAGCTACGAGGTAAACCTGAATTACCTTCAACCGTTTATTATGTGAGCTAACAGTGGCTAGTAATAAATTTAAATAAGTTAATGTCGACGGTGTCCTATTCAAATTGGTCAGTCCTAAAACTTTGTAAAGTTCAATTAAAACAGTAAACTTAAAAGAAATTAAATGATAGTAAGTAGTGTGCTGTGAGTAGTGCACTTATCCGTAGGGTGTAAGCGCAATCCATTTGCGCGCCAATGTTGTTTGTGTATTGACATTGTGGTAGTTCCGCCCACATCGGTATACATTTTAAATGGATTTCACTTTGCTCGTTCTTACGCTCGTTAATGTTAAGTTTACTAGCTGTGTTTTCCGTGTGCCATTATTCAGTGATACATCATATAATAATTTAATAATATTATTGCAACGACTAGATTTAGAACCAGTGTGAGAACATTTTCTCGGCAACGCATAGGTATACACACAGGTTAGCTGTCGGGTGGTCGGAGCTTATCTACTTATCTACTACATCTAACCTAAATCTAGATATGATATTAAGATGGTGTCATTTATGTGTCGGAGACAGCACGCTGTGTTATAATCAATATTTTATACTCATCATATAGACAATAATATTTCATGATCATCAGATCGATAAATAATAATATTTCATTATCATCATTTGCTTCTTAGTATTTATAAGTTTATATGTTTTATTACTGACATCCTTTTCAAAGTAAATAGGTTAGCCTCACTTTTGTATATTAATTATGCCGATGATTATAAGGACAACACAGAATAGTATACTAATAATAAAAATATAAAATATAACTCGACAATTTGCGTGAATTTTTCACATAAAATAACTAAATCAAAATGCCCTCCAATTGTAATTTTGTATAAATGCTACAAAATAGTTTAGGATTATCATTGTATGCAGTATATCTAGAACACGATATTTTACAATAACCGAGCACTGTTTGTATTGTAGTATAAAAGCTTAAAGAATAAATATGAAAATTAAAAGTTTGCCAGCGTAAAATGTGTATCGCAAAATACTTTAAAGAAATAGTTGTTTAACGGAGTGCGGCGGAATCGTTTTGAGTCGACCCACTAACTATACTTAACCTCGTTCCGTTGAAAATGATTCCGCCCTCAGCGAACAGCGAGTCGCGTCCGATCCGGTCGGCTGCTCGGCCGCTTGGACTATTTGCTTATTAATTTGCTACAAGTGCAGCTCCGTTCCAGTGCCTTTGTGCTAATACTAGTGCAGACGATTAGACGGCGAGGCAAATAAGTGTTTCACCAAACAATTATTTAGGAAATCTGTTTGTACCTTCAAACTATTTACATGATTCGATTGAAACAAACTTAGACATGCTTCTAGTTGATGTGCCATAAAATCCATTAGGGTTGGCAAAGGCCTGGATAAGTTCTTGTGATTACATAATACACAATCAGCGTGAAAGCAAATATAGATTATTGAAGTAGTACAAAAACGCTCAAATCGCCAAATCGAGTCGGATATGAAGGACTCCGTAGCAACAAACCAACAAATTCGCATAACTCTTAAACCCTATCAATTTCCCTTTATAGTTTTAATTGAATTCTACGATCATTTTTTTTTTTACATTTTCTCCTCGATGGCTTAAAAGTTAGATGCGCCCTGCCTTCCCTTACCCTACCATTTCTACCACTTCACAACCAAATATCTCGCAGAATTATTAGCAAAATAAAAAAAAAATCTTATGCCTACCTCCATACCAATTAGAAATATACTATTCAATGATATCCGCGGCTATGCTTCTCAAAATTTTTTTCGTATCTCAGTATGTTACATGTATGAAGGCTACCCTTAAAAACTTTATTTTTTTAATTATACTACATTATTTTGTAGTGGTTCATAAATAATAATATATTCTAAATTTGAAACTAATGTATGTTTGTCCCATAATCTACGAGTAAAACATAAACGAGTAAAACATAAATAGACGGATGGACAGAACGGACAAGCGGACATGACGAAAGTATAAGGGTTCGGTTTTATGACATTTGGCTACGGAACCCTAAAATAACATTTAAATATTATATTATTAGTTTTATCCTGAGCATGGCTAGTTCATTAGCTCGTTTTTGATTCTAACCCAGTCCTGTTATTAAAGTTATTATTTCAATCGTTTAATGAGTCTAATAAGAGTGTCAAGGGACACTCAGATGGAACTAAGTTCCTTTCGATTATTTAGCGAAGGAATTGTATTTTTTTATTATTTGTTATGTACAAAAACCTTTATAAGCTTAACACTACACTATTTGAAACAAAGTAGGAAGACGAAAGAAAGATAATAGGCTTTCTTTCCATGAGAAGCAGGGAGAGAGGGAGAGAGAGAGAGAGAGAGAGAGAGAGATACACAGAGAAACATGGGTACGCCGCGCGACTTAGTACACTAGCGTCAAAAGGCGTCACGTTAACTTCTCGTCCGAATTCTTTCCACCTATATTGACAAATATTGACCTGTCAACATGACCGTCTAAGTCGTAATTATTCATAAGCTGCCCAGTAGCAGGGTGCATGCTGGACTCCGTGAATCTAATTAAAAACATACACAATTATCACTGTCATCGTCAGTCTCTTGTCTCATCTGTACTATGCTGAACGTTGGCTTCTGCTATAGATCGATTACAACAGCGATCACATGCTAGTCGCGTACAACCTGGTACTATAATTGTACTGGCATTGTATTTCGTCGTCGTGAGAGCATTAAAGATGATCCTAGGAGTGGAAGGTCTACATCCTCTACCACGAAAGAAGACATCGATAAAATTTGTGATTTCGTACTGGGTGACCGACGTTTGACCATTGGTAAGATAGCTGAGATAACAAACATTAGCTATGGCCGGGTGCAACACATAATAACGGAAGAGTTGGGGTTCCATAAGGTTTCTGCTCGCTGGGTCCCGAGGTTGCTTTCAGCCGAACAAAAACGAGTTCGCTACACAATTTCGCGAGATTGTTCGGAACTTTTTGAGACTGATCCCGAGGACTTTTTGTCTAGATTTGTTACCGTGGACGAAAACTGGGTTCACCATCATACTCCTGAATCAAAGCAACAATCCAAACAGTGGAAAAGGTCAGACTCTCCTACACCGAAAGAGGCTAAGGTCGTTTTGTCGACTAACAAAGTCATGGCTTCTGTTTTTTGGGATGCGAAGGGCATTATTTTTGTAGATTATTTACCGAAAGGTCAAACTATAAATTCTAGTTATTATTGTAATCTTTAACGAAGACTCCGGGAAGAAATAAAAGAAAAAAGGCCGGGAAGGTTGCGTAAGAAAATTTTGTTTCATCAAGACAATGCACGTGTTCACACTTCGGTTGAAACAATGTCTGTAATCCATGATTGTGGCTACGAATTGCTGCCCCACCCACCTTATTCGCCGGATTTAGCCCCCTCGGATTATCATTTATTTACAAATTAAAAAAAACATTTGGGTGACAAACAGGCTCGAAATTTTCGACCAAAGATAAGGTGATAGTCACAGTAAACGATTATTCCGCCGACCTTCCGGAATCTTTTTTGTCGAGGGGATAAACAAGTTGCAGGTCAGGTGGAAGAAGTGTGTTAAACTAGATAGAGACTATGTCGAAAAATAAAAATAAGTTTAGATTCACTTGTCTTTCATTTTCTTGGTCGGGCTTAGAACTTTTAGATCCTCGTATCTATCTATACGCGAAACAAATATTTTAAGATCATTGCGTAATAGTGAATTCTGAAAATCGTAACAGTTTAGAAATATATTAAGTTAATAAAATAAAAAAATGAATATCAATACATATATAAATGGCTAAAATTACATTGCTCCAGTGCCAGTTCCATAATGAAAAAACGAAATAAGAATACGTTTAAGAAACAGAAACTGAAAATTTGCGTATGTGATATTGATGGTCTGTAGAATCGTCGACATCTGCGAAAGCATCATTATCTTTCTAATTGGGCATTTAGTTTGTGTCGGCAAGCTTAAGTGATAAAAAAAAATTCGTGACCACACGTGATGCAATTTAGTACTGCTAAATATTCGTATAGTATAATAATAAGTAGTGAAATAATAGTCATAGCTTGAGGAGAAATATCTACATATTTACTCGTATTATGTAGCTGTCTCTCTAAGGAGATATCATGTGAGCAGGAGGTACATCCCTTTGCAATACTTAAAACAGTAAATTTCGCCAAAACACTATGTCTCTATTGCAGATTTACAATCTATAACACTGGGGTTGTCCGGAGGCGGCGGCGCGGGACGTGGGCGACTCTCGTGCGAGTAATGTCCGTCATTAATTACTGCGGCTCGCCGTAGCAGAGACCGCACTTGTGCGCGACACTTTTATGTTCAACTCGTATGTGACCGCGTTTACTGCCTCGAGCAACGCCAACTGCTTTTGCTAATTCATTTGCTTACAAGTACTTAAAATATAACATGATCACAAGGCTGCTTTATCGTCTAGTGGCTTATCACTATATGTTCAATCACAGATTGTAAGTTTGAGTTCTCTTGGTAGGATCAAAAATGTCAATTGAGATATAAAATAAATAGGCAAGCTGACGCCACACAACCCGGCCTAATGCCAATACTGACAATAAACCAGGGCGATATTTTGCCGTCCACCCGTACACATGCATTGCAATCCAAATATATGGATTGCAAAGCAAGCAAGCGACGCCCCTCTATCCCATAGCTGGGTAATGTGTTCCAAAGTTTCCTTCACACAACTCTCTCAAAAATCGACAAAACAGCCTACAGCCAGATGTTGTGGAGTGAGAAAACTTGATACGTCTATCATATTCCCGATCTAAAACCAGACACAACTCCTAGAAAAGTGTAACGTTGTCTATAAAATAATAATTGTGAATCCTCATGGACGTGCTAAACAATGCTATTCGAGCGACAAGCTAATTACTTCCATTCCTCTGAGCACTATGTCCATAGTATTCAGCTATTATAAATCAATTAATCATATCATGTGATAAATGCAGTGAGCCACGGTAGTTCACATGCATTTCGCTGACCACCTATTCGTGCACTATGCTCGGGCTATTGTTATTTCCTCATTAAAAACGAAATCCAGAATAGAAGTAAAAATGGTTTAGCAGTGCGAATTTATTAAGTACTGAACTCATTCATTCATCATTCAATATGGATTACTATTCCTTACCTCTCGTTCACTCTTTCTCTCTCAGTCATTTTGTAGGAGCTGCGGTGACGTACTGGTGTTAAGACATATACTGTGTTACATTTATACTGTAAACAGGACATAATTGCGTACTACTTCAATCGAAGTAATTACCTTGACTCTCGACGTGTCGGCCGTAATGCAACGGCCGTGGTCACTAGTAAACTCCAAGTAAGAAGTGTTGAGACATGCTATATATGCGTTTTGTGAACGTTGTGACTTTCCTGTGGCCAATTGGAGGGTATGAGGGTAACATGTTTGGATGACATTTATGCGAATGGATGTCTATGAGTGTTTATTGTAGCTGTTTGTTAGCTCTAACTGCTTCGAAGAATGTGGTCCAAACTCTAACACTATACTAAAATATGTCACTTTTTAGACGAGGTTGAACAAAAACTGTCATGATGACAATTATAACTAACACCATTCGTCTAAATATGCGAACTGAATAACATCTACGAGTAAAACTATTTTTCGATATAATGAAGCAATTTACACTTGCCACTTTTAATACATTTTCATTGATGAAGTACGGGCGGGGCCATAAAGTGTTGCTTCCACTCAGGTCGCCTTTAACTTTAAGAAGAAAGCGCCGAACCCTCTCCATTTAAATAACATTGCGAACTTTGCCCTCGCAAATAAACGTTTGGAGATTAATTTAACTGAAAATGTTTCCTCGCCGCGTATTTGTTTATCGAGTACGCCTCTTAGATCTGATGGCGACTTTGAATTTGAGAGTTGTTCTACAAAATTTTTCTGCAGCGTCTCGTTGGCCAATGTTAGAGAAACTATTATCATCATTAAGACGTATAAGACGTATAATACATTGTTCGCCTTCGCAACTGAGAAGTTTTTTTATTATGTTTATAGATTTAAGGGAACAAACGAGCAGTTTTGAGCAGGTGTTTGGGGAAGGCGTCCAGAGATATCCCCATAATTATTACGCTGAGCCGTTCCCTTATTCGTTCCTCCTGCAATAGGCGACCGGCTACTCACAAACCGTACGAAACGCGACAGGAGAGCCGTCTTTACCTAGGTACCTACTTGTCACTACCGGTAGGATAGTACCTACCGGTAGTGACAAGTAGGTACCTGTTGCCAAAAAACTATGTTGTAATTATTACAGTGATATGATGTGAGCGAGAGATAACTCTCCAGTTTTCGTTTCGCAACTAAATTGTGCTGCTACCGGCGAGGTGCATCAGATCACACGAACTGTTGCTGAAGAACGACTGTGTTGTCGTAGTTTGGGAGTCTAAGGTGGCCCAGTGGGTGGTAAAGAGAGATGTCTGCATAAAAATGATGTACTATTTTAAGGTGGCCCAGTGGGTGGTAAAGAGAGACGTCTTCATAACAATGATGTACTATTTTAAGGTGGCCCAGTGGGTGGTAAAGAGAGACGTCTGCATAACAATGATGTACTATTTTAAGGGTGTCAGTCGTCATCAAAAAACTCCAACTGCTCGTTTGTCTCCTTATACTATAAAAAATTAAAATGAGTGTTATGGGCTATCATATAAATATTTCATTAAAATGCTTTTACCTTGCATATCTTAGTCTCCCCGTTGAGCTTCGCAGAGGTAGCTTATGTAGTGTCACCGCAGCTTTGTGCACCTGCGGAGGCTCCGGAGCTGGCAGAGGCAGCGGTACCGCAGAGGCGTGGCGAGCCGCAGCTTGGAGCGACAACTTATATGTACATGTAATGTGGAGGCTATCCTTTTAGGGAAACAATACCTGTAACAGAAGACAGACAGAAGGTACCGCTTTTCCATTATGTTTACACAGTATTATTGAAAAAAAATATTGACAAGTTGAAGATATAACATTAATGCCATTTTTTATATAAATTATGATGTATTTGTTAGTTACCTGGCCTTCTCAGGTCAAACGACACATTTTCATGATCCAATTCCTAAATCGATTTTTCGTACAATACTTCGGAGCATCACGAATAGTAACAATCGTCAGCCGCCACTTCTATAGCGGGCTACGGGTATTCCTGATCGTTTCGAACGCGACACATTAATTAGTATAACCGATGGACCTTTTTTGTTGTGTCCGGCGCGTGGCTGACGGCGTTTACCAGTCTGTCCCTACGTGTTACAGTACGAGTGAGTACGTCGCTTAGACCGCTTCATTCTATGCAGTCGTTTAATTATATGGCTCTCCGATATGGCCGCATATTCTTACATACAGCAGCGTGATATATTTTTTGTAAATAGATTTTCACTAGCTTTATCGGTACTTACCTAAATTTGGTAGATATTGTAAGAAGGTGTCAAAAAACTAACGTCAACGCGAACGTAGTCGTGGCTAACAGATAGCACCAGTGTCGCAAGCCACGCGTCGCTCAGTATATCGAAAATGATATTTTATTATTATTTCGATTACAAAAAAAGGAAACATACACCTGAAAGCAAGGCTATATGCAATATAAAAGGTGAAATTCATATTTAATACGAAGTTGAACAGGCTCTTCATTATTTTATATGGACGTAGCCTACAGCGTAACTCTCCTGCAGTAAAGTCAAGGTAAACACAAAGTTTTTTTTATAGCATAAGAGGTCAAACAAGCAATCAGAGCCTTTTCATGACTACCGACGCCCATGGACATTCTCAAGATTTACGCAGATTCGTTTCGTTCCTCCTAATCATCCCCCCTTATGGACCACCGGCTACTCACAAACCGCATGAAACGCGACAACGACGCTGTCACTTTGCGCCGGTATCAAGTGAGCGAGAGGGAATTCCCCGGACGTGCCGGCGCAATTCCATTGCATAGGAGGATTTAGTGTCATGCACAATGCATGGCACTACCTCCTCCCATGCAGCATGGCACTACCTCTTCCATAAAGAAAGAAAAAGTTTGGTTGTTATGTAAAATAAGTAATAGGTACATAACAATAGAACTCTTAGAGAAGAAGCGGCGATGCGGGATGGTACGCGGAGGGAATCGCTATCAATTCACCAGACACAGCGTACGTCCGCGGCGCTGCCAAAACTGTGTTGTTTGATTAACGTGCATCCATGTTTATCTCACAAATTGGCCGCCGTCCTCACCCCGCTCCCCGCTCCCGTTCCCGTTAGCACGAGATGTGCCCTACTTGTTCTGCGCAAGATTTTATTGTGCAATTATTATTGCTTGCTAATTGACTAATGCTACATTGAATGCCTCCTTACTTACATTATTTAGGCAACTCATTTTAATTTAAAAAAAAAAAAAAAAAACGGTGTCATTTATATCATATTTATATGTTATAGTTAAATTTGACAAGAAATAGCATGTCTCTCATGTCATGTTAAAATTTCTAAAACACATAAATATTTATACGTAAGTAATAAGAGTATTTTTCGAATATGTGTACCTCGTGTGTTGTCGCGCACCGCGGCGCGTGCGTCTGTGCAAAGCATCGCCAGTGCTTTATAACTAAGCTTCATCGTTTCTGACCACGGAAACGATGACATCTACTACTAGTTAGTTTCTCTTCAATTACCCAAACCGTTTCGTTCCCTACAAAGGATCAAACCGTGGTTATAGATTCAGTTAATGACACGCGTGTAACTCGAATAATTAGAAAACTAATTTCGCATTCCTAAAGTGAAGGAGCTAAAAGTTATTCAGTGGAACTGTCGCAGTATTGTTCTGAAAAAGTCAGAATTAGTCATTTTTGTATAAAGAAAATATTCATATTTGCATTTGTTAAAAAACGTGGTTATCAGAGGATAAATCTTTCAATGCATCTGGTTTCTGCTGTTGTAGAAAAGATCGACGAGATGATTTTGGAGGTTTAATTATACTAGCCCACCGTTCCCTTCCAGCTAGGCCAAATGATTTAAGATTGCCACTCAATAAAGTAGATATTTTATGTATAAAGGCACTCAGTCAATCAGCACTTAAATGTGTGTTGTGTGTCTACTCTCCGAGTAATGTACGAACAGGTAAACGTGATTACGATGAGCTGTTTTCTCTCTATAGAAGTAAAACTCTTATAGTAGGAGACTTCAATGCCCATCACACGTCTGGGTCGTATATAACTAATGGCAGAGGTCGTTTAATCACAGAAAGCTGTTCAGACCATGGTTATTCTTCTTTGAATTTCTGCTTTATCTCATTTGTCAATTGATGTAGGAATAAGTTTTATTCAAAAAGAGTATCTCTTATGTGCTTTTACCGATATTATGGACGCATATAACGTTATGCCTCTTGAGGTACTTACTGAGCGTCTTGTTGGATACGGCGTGGATATAGGTATTTGTAAATATATCAGAGAATTTCTTAAACATAGGATAAACATATTCAAAACCAATCGTTAAGATTATGTAGTGGTTTTATTATACCTACTCCAATTTATGTTTTAGAAAATTAGAAGGAAATATCTGTCTGATAAATATTTATTGAAAGTTTTTTCGCGGCGTAATGACTATTTATTTGAAATTGTTACCAAATTTGATGATTTAATTCGACCTGGTGCCCGTTACTGGAACAAACACCACTACACATGTTTATTTATTATAGATATTATATAGTAATAGTTACACGAACCTTAAAGGCATCAAGATTGCACAGCATGATATTTGGCCTCCATGTGAACTCAATAAATATGCTTTTGTTTGAGATACCAATTGAAGACATATGTTTTATCGATATTCCTACTGTTAAATCTAAGAAAAAAATAATATCACGAGAACTTGAGAAAGCCAGAGAAACATTTATTGCTACTAAGTATAATAACTACATCCATATTTATATAGGCCGTTCAAAATCTTTAGGTTATAGGGGATGCGCATTTTATGATTCTGTGTCTAATATAAACTCTTGCTCAAATGATTTTGTAGGATTTATTAAAAAAAAAAAAAGTTTTTATGATGAATGGCATAAATACTTCGAACAAATTTCAAAGAACTCTGGTATTTGGTATAGGACCTTTGTTAACAAACCACCCAAGGTACCCTGGTTCTCGGATACGAAAGTCAACAAAAGAGATTTAACGCTCTGTTTTCGCATTCGTTTCAATCACATTCCACTGAATAGTTTTTCTTTTCCTAATGGGTAAAATTACCAACTTTAACTGTACAACGTGCAACCGACATCAAGACTTATATAATCAACTTATAGAATGTGATAGAAACGAATTTCTCTTACAAGAATTTATGATGGACACTAAATAAAGCTGAACTTATCTTTTTATACATAATATTATTAGTTCTAATTTTAAATTAGAATATTGTGACAGATTCTTAAGTATTGTTACCCATTCGCAATATATAAGGGGTTTAGAGTTGCTTGTGAAGCTATTATGTCTCTGTTGTCGTTGCATTGCGATTTGTCAAATGTAGTTGTTTCAACCTCGGCTGTGCTCGGGACGTCCAAATATATTGGGATTGGAAGTCGCTCTATGGGGAGGCTATCATTCAAATAAATTGTAACATGTGGCCAAGTGTCTCGCAAGTTTATGGCTCAGTATCAACACATTTCCCATATTTTATTAAATTTATAATTTCAATGCTCGTAGCATACAATTAATACATTAATTTTGTTGTTGTAAAGTTGGGCACACTTATATTTGTAGCGCCTATTTTATTAATTGGATTAGATCTTGTATATCAATTTTTAGTATTTTTTGTTATAGTGACACTTGAAAAAGATTATCAACTTCACAGCTATCGCCGCCCATGCGATACAGACAAGTGACGGATAGCCGAATAGCGGATTATTAGTAATATTGTCCCATTTATTATGTTCCAAAATGTAAAGGATATTCCAGAAAGGAATAAAAGGAAGGAGGTTTAATTAGTAATTAATTACCTGCCATGGAATGAAATACTAACTTTCCGGCTTAAATTATTAGACTCTTAAATAAATAGACGCTCTGTGTCACGTTGTAATATTCAAATATGTTAGTCGTACGTCATCTGGAACTGTCGTGACACTCAATGGTAAATGTTAATTAAAGTTTAGGTCCTGCCCGGGCAACTCCACTGCCACGTTCTTCCTCTGTGTACAGTGTTGTGCGCGTCAGGGGAAGGGACGTCACGGCTAATTCGCTCCGCTGCGGCCTCGTTAATGTAACTACGACCAGCCACTGAACTCAGAAACACACGGTCGAATGTTCAATGTAAAACTTCTGTGAGGTTATATCGTAAGTAACTAATATTTAAATAATTATCCCTCGAATCATTGTAAAAACAAGTAACTAATATTTGTTTCTTTATTTTTATAGTTATAGAGTATTATCCTTTCAAATAATAATAATAAACAAATAACCACGGCGAGCCATATTTTAAATATGTTTTGTTTATAGAACAGTTCCTCATGAATTTTAGTCCTTTAGTTATTTTAAAAAGAAAATATTTACGTGTGTTACCTCTAGTAGTGTTTTATTTTGTTAAAATCATATATGCATCTTATTTTTCATTCTACCGCTGGAACAATAATTGCCTAATTATTAGGACTGCTACATTTACATTCAGCCCAAGTAAGGGAAATGAGCCGCATAGATTTTATAGACGATACTTGTTAAGCCACAGCCATAAATTATTATTGGGGTGGGAACTATTTCCGGTAACACAGGGGGCAGCGTAGGGCTGAATATAAGAATATGAATTAAATGGAATTCTTGTTTACTCATTAGTATTTCTTCCCTGTTTACTTCGGTTGAACATAGCGGCGCGAACGATTGAGGATGTCGCCCGTATGTTAACAATAGCGAGCACTGTATATTCAAAGCTGTTTGCATTACGAGTAGCTTCAGTGGCCTCTCCGCCCGCAGCATGGAGCCTGACGTACAGCAGCAGGTCACTGCGACGCTTCAGTCGGCTCGCGCCCTCACTGAGAGAGTGATTAGAATAGGCGAGGCGAGTAATAATGTGGCACAATATGTTACGTAGCTAGTTCAGTACGCTAACATCAGGAACTAACACTGTGGCTGTTCTATAAGCAAGGCTACAAAAAGATGTTGCCTGTTAACTACCGACGCCCATTGATAATTTGCGCCAGCATCATGTAAGCGGTATGATGTATATATCTAATGGTGGGCGAACCTGCACGGGCCATATTATGTGGCTCATAATCGTCCGTTTTCACAGACACAAGTGCACTCTTCATTACCTCCTCCTATTCCATTGAGAAGGCAGTTCGACACGACCGCACTTTTATGCGCGAGGCGATGCAAGAGGCACGGCTATATAATACGCTTCCTGATTCCGGATAGCTGCTAGAAATAAAAAATCCTAATAACAGTTTTAATGATAAACATAACGACTGTGACGTATGGGGCTCTATTTTGCTAATACGTTCTTTGGTCCGATCCGGGATTCGAATTCGGGACCTCACGTCTGGGGTTGGACGCGCTTACCGCTAAACTAGGCTGTCATCTCACATCATATAAGACTATCACCATAGCACGTCCTGGCGGTACATTCACTCCCGGCCGCTGCGGTTTCGCTACAAGCTGCGGTCTCGCTACGGGCTGCGGTCACGCGTCACGAGCACGCATCGTAACGAAACAACGGAGTGTGTATTAAATATGTTTTACGAATAAACACTGCACATGAAACAGCTTATTCGTTTATCTAAAATGCTGACAGCGCATCTGCATAATCCTGTGAAGCGTATGTTTCTGCCCATCGGCGATCACTCACCCTTAGATAAAACTACTTCTCGTTTGTCCACCAACCTAGTCTTGCTATAAATATGGTGAAAATGAAAAAATGTTTTAATTGCAAATAACATTTATTACTTTTACGGTATGTTAATTTAACACACAAAAATAAAACCCTTAAAAATCTGAAATAGCTTATTCGAATGGCCTCCATTGGCTGTAATACAGTCATTTGAACGTTGAGGCCAGTTAACAATAGAAGCACGCACTCTTTCCGTGGAGAAATTCATCACTGCCATAAGTATGGATTGTTTTAAGGACTCCCAAGGTATTATGGCATTTAGAGCAAGCCATACCCTTTAAAACTAACCATAAATCATAATCCAATGGATTCAGAACAGGACTAGAGGATGGCCAGTCTTCTTTTCTAATGAAGTCCTGAACTTTCGTTTCTGACCAAGATAAAACCAAAATAGAGCCCGATCCACCCAGAGCTTTATAACCCGGCGCCGAGACTTACTGGAAGGTCCATACTTTGCTATTCAACGTGGTGTTATTAAGGGGCTTAACAACGTTCTCTAGAATGGTATCTTGATACACTTATGCCGATGTTTTGATACCTTCTTCACAAAAATATTGCTCAGTCCCTCCTTCATAGCTTACACCCTACCAAAACATTACTGAAGTCTGATAATGCCCATATTAGACTCTGTCGATTAATTGGGAAGTACTGGCAAGCAAGCAGTTAAAATATTACTCAATTGTAAAAAAAAATTCATCCATACAGAAAACTTTTCTGTGGCCTCCCTTTGCATACTGCTTCGTCAGTTGTTTTGATTTTACCAGTCTATTGATCTCCAATTATCAGCTAAGAAACGATGAACACTTATAGGCTAGCATCTCTTTGGCTGGCATTCTCGCGACATGATTCTAGGTGCTTACTATCTTTAATTGACAAGATAAAACCATTTACTTTCGACAGGATTTCTTCTTATTGTTTCCATTACTGTTATGACCACCTTATTCGTACGAACACTCCGTGGACGGGCAGATTTGCCTCGTTACCTATTAATAGCCCGGTACACAAACATTTGACTAACATCAAGTGTATAATCATCATCATCATCATTATCAGCCCTTATCGGCCCATTGCTGGGCATAGGCCTCAATGAACGCCAAGACGGCCGATCTCGTGCTATTCACATCCATCCCGTCCCACCTGGTGAACGGTCGACCAACACATACACATCAAATGTATGGAGTGTTTAAAAAATTGCATTCTGCTCTATACCTACTTTGTGTAATGCAATGACAGCCACTATGTTCCCTTTATCTCCCCACTCCATTTTAATATCGCAAAATATTGTACAATGTATTGGTGCCGAAATGAGAAACGCAATGAACAATCTTATGAAAATGACACATTCCAAATTCAAATATAATATTTTTTTACAATAAAACTACTTTTACGGATTCTATCGCGGTTTATTTAATTATTTATGTAGCAATTATGGTCAATATATTTTACATTAACCATATATTTTACAGAAACCATGCTCGCTGTAAAGCTACTTGAACGTCGTGCTAAATAAATATATAAATAAACCGCGATAAAAATCTGTAAAATAATTTTATTGTAATGACTAATCATGTTATATACTATACTATAATTTTAATCATGTCAGTATATGTGGCCAGACCAAGTATTAATTATAAATAAAAAATTTGCCAATTTTAAATTTATTTCATCGTCGATTAAGAGTGATTTCCAGAAGGCTTTTTTCATTAGTGTTAATGTCGCAGCCAGACATTTGTGACGGAGACGTAGGTAGGCACTACACACAGGTGAAATGTTAAGACAACTGTATAAATAATATACAAATACTGTTTTTATAGTATGGGAGAGTAAACGAATATAGTACGATAGCCTTTTGAGGACTATCATCGCTCATAGAAATCCGCATTATTGTCATGCAGATACGCTGCCCTCCTTAGCCCCCCCTATAATGGAACACAAAACTAGTCTCTTTCAATAATTAATTGCACATAAATATTTCGTTCCAAAACCAAGCTGGAGCAAGTAGCAGACAGCCGACAGCGCGGCGCGGCGTGTTGCCATTATCAGGACTTAATTGGTTATTGCCCGAGGCCGAGAGAGGGGAAAGGAAGGGGAGGATGGTTTAGAGCGTGTGCAATTGGCTTATTGATAGTATCGCAGATTTAAATCTATACGTTTTAGAATGCACTCAGTCTGTGAAAATTATCAAAAGCAAACCGAGTGTTGGAGCATGCGCCAGTGCGGTTACCACACTTTACTTACGTCCTACGTAAGTAAAGTGTGGTAACCGCACTTTACTTACGTAGGAGCTCCTGTGCGACGAGCGTGTGGACGAGCTTATTAATTTGTAATTTATTTGGCTCCTGTCTTGTTCATCCCCGGGTTGGTTTGCCTCTTATGTAATATAATATGCCACTGATCTATTATTCAATTAAGGTTGTACAAACACAGGCACGCACATACAAAATGGCATCAATGTATCGCTATTACCATCAGTTCACATATTATTATTCCCTACTTCCTAAGATAATAACGAAACGTTGATAGATTTTTTCTGTTTAAATACAGAGGTTTTCAATCTTTTGTATGCCACGCTGCTGCTCCTGCCAGCTTCAGCGGCGAGTCAGCAACGCCATTAGGTGCGAGGGACATGTGCTATTTTATTCCTTTTTAAAAATAAATGCACAAATTTTTACTGGCAGACTTTCATTTATCTTCCAGATATTGACATAGGTATCTCTAATTTGTCCTTTTTTAGTATCGACTTGTTTCTTATCTTCAGCTAGAGCTGACGGTCATAACCTTCATGCGAGACATTGGCTGCGTGGCATTAATGACAAAATGTGTGAGCCCATCAGGCAGCGAAATATTATGTGGCCTGAAGAATTCTGAAAGTACTCGGTACTCGCAGATTATTTCTCTAAAGAACTCGGTTTAAAACAGAATAGCCACGCTATCTGTCCACAAATAGTGCTTAATAGTAGTATGAGTACCGTGTATGCGATAATATCCCCAATACTGGTTACAGCTAGATTTTTTATATGTCAACATACAGACTGAAAGACGGATGACAAAGCAATTTTATCAGCGTTCCGTCTTTTCTTTTGAGGTATGAGACCATAAATAAAGTATTAAAATTAGTTTTACTTAAACGCGCCCTTTAAAACGTACAGAAATATTCATATTCACCGGAGCATTGTAAATATATACAGTCTACAAATGTGAGGGAGCTCTATACGCGCTGCACTTCGCAGCCGAGCCCGCGGCTCGCGGCTTTCGGCTTTCGGTTCTCGACTCCTAACTCCGCTATTTTATTTCATTGACCTCATTTATTCTCGCTATTAATAACGAGAACTCATCCTGCTATGTTTCATTCAATAGAATTTATATATATATATATATCATATACACAGTACATACATACATATTATCAAATCAATTCCCCCAAAGCTGTGTGTCTGGATATCATCTATTTCTCTAAATGTACAGAACATATTTTCTCCTATATAGCTATAGGACAAAACCCGAAAATATGTTCTGTAGATTTAGGTGATTGCTCTATAGCAATGCCTGAGGAAGGTTTCAGTGTATAATTTGTTTGTTATTTACGTGTGAAGCCGGCACACATTAAAAATCGAATCTCTAGCGGGAATAGGCAATGCCTGAGGAAGGTTTCAGTATATAATTGTTTGTTATTTACGGGTGAAGCCGGCATACATTTATAAATCGAATCTCTAGCGAAAATAGGCAATGCCTGAGGAAGGTTTCAGTATATAATTTATTTGTTATTTACGGGTGAACTCGGCACACATTTATAAGTCGAATCCGAAAGTAGGAAATAAAGTTACATTATAAGTTCTATTTAATACGCGTCAATATAGTTTTTCTGAATAGTCTCCTTTATCTGTTACCCCACTCTAGCACAGCGGCTGGTCTAGCATTGTTACACCACGTTCGAGGGATTCGGGCGCGGACTATATTTATCAATTCAAATCGCCACATCATGACAGACAACACGTTGGACTCCGGATAGTCAGAACGACGATGTTACTGCAGCTATGGGAGATAATTCCAGTACCTTACGCGATTTGCCGTCGAGCACAAATGAAAACGCCGTACCGTTTAAGTTAACCACGACGGCCGCGCGCG
>JAFELO010001118.1:112918-128633 GCA_017140195.1 Eumaeus atala
GGGGGGCCCGGGCCCCCAGTCATGACCCCAATGACGATGGAATGCCAATTTTATCTGACCCCCTCGTTAGAAAGGGAGGGACGAGGGGACCTGGCCGCCTCGGTCAAAAAAATGATTATTACTTTAGCTAATCTTTAACAACTATCGGGATACATCTGCGGGAAAGGAGGGAGGCTTAAAGTAAAAATATTTTCATTTAATTTCAGCAACGAAATGCAAATAAGGTTCTATATTTATAAATAGTTAGCAAATAAACTATTTAGAAGGGACACCGATAATAAGCGGAAACTAATTATAACAATAACTCGTGTAGTAACGTGTATTCGCTTGCTAAAACAGTTCAATTAATATGAGTTAATGAGAGAGAGAAACAAAAGCGCACGGAGCTTACAAAGTTATGAATCAATTATATTAATTCCATCGTGTTCCAGGCGAGCTTTTCACCGTGACAATTTTCGGAGCTTAATTAAAAGTTGTATAGAAATTTGTCGTGAACTTGTCTCGTATTATCTCGGCTTACCTCGGTTGACGGACTTTTGGGGAGAGAAGTGCGTATACCGCAAGCAAGTGCCATTTTTTGTTACAGCAAATACCACCAAATTCCTGACTGATTCAAAGATACTTTGAATCTTTTGTAGTTTTATATTTTACTTTTTACTTAAAAATCCAAAAACACGATGCGTCGATTTCCTTCACACTATCTCCTAGAATGGGCCACCGTCTACTCACAAACTGCACAAAACGATATGGCATTACTATCGCTAAATACTACATGGCATGCCACATTAAAGGCTCTAATTAAACTGCAGCCGAACTGCGTCTGCACGACCGGGAATCTCTCTCACTCACATAATGCCGCCGCAGAGTGACAGCTATACTGTAGCGTTTCATGCGGATTGTACTCGGTAGGCTTATCATGTAAGTGTGTAGGTACTGCCACACCGAGGATTGTCGACGAAAATTTCGCACAAGTTACATTTCGCTACAACCTTCTAATATTATGAATGTGAAAATGTGGATATAAATTAGCTATTATTTTACCCAAAAACTACTCAACAGATGTGTAATCCTGTAAAAGTGAGTGGTTCCTTCGAGATAGATTCTACGCGAGTGAAACTGCGGGACACAGCTAAACGACATAAATAACGATAAATTTGAACTGAATTTGATATTAACTGTCACAGTTTTATACGCACTAGACATTTACTTTTTACGTCAGTGCTGCCTCTGGCGGAATTTTTTGAACTTTAAGACTAGCAGTATTTTCTGAAGTATGTAAATATCAGATGGAGATATTAGTGCGTAACCAGGTATGAAATGAATTTAGAAAGATGCAGTGACATTGCTTCGATGCACTCAAATCAGACCGGCGTGACATTAGGCAAGCGAGGAAGGGAGGTGTCTGTCGTCCACATGATACCACCGTAAATGACTGTACTATCGCGTTACGTGAGATTCATTATTAGCAGATGGCCCATTGCTCTGATGATGGTGGGGCATGTCCGCATAACTGTTAAGTGTGTGGATGTTTGCCCTCCTGTGCTCTAAAGAAATTGAACGGCCGGACCGTCCTGTGACCTGTATCACCGGACATCACAATACCTTCGGCCGAAAGCCACTACCCTGTGCTTTCTGCCACTGCTTAACGATTGCAATCAGCTGCCGGCCTTTATTTATTTAGAAAAAGAGCTCTCCACTTCTAATAAGTCGATATTGTATTTGCAAAACATTGGTATAGTGGACGTTTGTTGGCGGTTTTATTTCTCAGCATATCTGTTATCTCCATACAGATAGTTATCAGGTAACCAGATTACTCATTTGTCCCCTATATAACAGTCAGAGGATAACCATAATATTAAGTATCCTACGTAGGTCTTGATAATTTTTATATTTAATTTTTTTCATATATAAAATAAGCGGACAAACGAGCGGTGTTGTCCTTTGTGACTAAGGATAACAACAAACGTCCGCATAATTGTTATGCAGATCTGTTATTGTCCTAGCTTTATCATGTTCATTGTATCACTTATCTCCTGATTTAAAATTGCATAAAAATATTTGCTGACACCCGACGCGCGCGAAAACTTCTTGAGCAGTACACTGGAGGATCCCCTCCTCTCTCCATCTGTAAATACCATCATATTTCACGACGTCATCAAGTTACAACGATGAAACTGTATTGTTCCGATCTATTTAACCGATTTGTAATTAAACTGAAACTTGTTAATTGGTAAAATAGATTTTGAAAGAAATGTAGAAACTTAGATTAATGAAAAGAGTTACTAATGAAATCAATTACTATTTATTAAACTATTTTTTTATATAATTAGCTATTATTATCATTATTGGCACCACCACATTCATGCGTGGATAATATAGTTTTTTTTCCGAATTCGTATACCTGACTGAACCTTCGCTGCTGTACATTAACCAGAATACATCAGTTAAAAAGGTACTTCAAAATATTTTAGTTTCTATTTTAGTTTCTGTAGTAACCTGATCTCAGTATCAACTATCAGGTGCGGCTACCTGTAAAGAGGTTTCAACATACGATAAAAGGTACAATTGGGCCGTTTCTTAACAATATTTTGATCTTATCAAATATGATATTACAACCCCATCATATCTTACAACGACATGAAAAACATTTTGTATATATATTTGAAAGATAATGTGTGATAGAAGGTCACTGATAAGATGTCTTAATAAACTGTCTGTGTTAAATTACATAACCTTATGGCCACTTCCGCCTTTACATTGACCGATTTATAGACAATTGAATATGAAGGTGGACGAGCTCGTGCGTTTGATTCAAATTGACAGAAAGTATTTTTACGAGGGTTGTAGACGGACAGCTGTCGCGGTGAAATTGGGTAACAAAACGTTCCGGTATGCGCTGGGAATGTGCGAAAGTAATCCTTAACATGCCTGTATAAGGTAACAACTTGTATTTTTTATTATTAGACCACAAACCAGAAAATAGATAAATGTAGTCAAAAATCACGAAGGGCTTATGAGATATTAAGTGTGTAGAATGAGATATATATTGTAAATATCTACAGTGACTTTTCTACGGAGAAAGATACTTATTTTAGAAGGTCGATGTGAGTATTTATCAATTCGCCTTCGCCGAGCTAACGCACCCATGCCTCCATCAAACGATTCACTTTTTAGTTCAGACAATTCATTCTTATCTCGGAGTATTTTTATAGAGGTGTTATATTTTGATTCGAATAAATTTATAATTCTTTTTTGAAGCCCCTCAGGATATTCCGACAACGTTTGAGTGTTTGACGCCGGCTCTGAGCAATCATGTGATACGTATTTCTGTAACTACAATTGGCGGTTTATATTTAATCATTATTGCTTGATTATATGAACCAACAAAGGTACGACTCACAAATAAAACGAGAAATTATTCTTAACTGCTGTCCATGCCTGTTAGACTATAATCACCCCACAGTTGTTCAAAAGTTCAAGAAGCTGAAGAGTTTGCTTCTGCTTTATAATATTATTATTCCTCCTTGCTTTGTAATCCTCAATGCTGATCTTTCCGTAGCACCTTCTCCCAGACCATGTAGCGTCATTTGGTTCTATCTTCTGCAGTATGGATGGTGTCACTAACAGTGAATTTGGTCGCACCTGCGCAGGGGGTTCCATCTCCTTCCCTGCGACCAGCAACTTTTCAAGATTTTCACCTCTCCACCTCGCTATGGGCCCGAAGAACTCCTCCTGCGGGAACTTACAGCAGAAAGATTCATTTTGAGGTGCAGGTCCTGTAGTTTAGATGCACTGGTAGGACGTGCTGTCCACAGAATGCGCAACATCTTTCTCCGGCCACACCACATCTCAGATATGTCTATGCGTTTGAGATCAATTCCCATAATCCTTTGTCAGATATCATGGGGCCCAGGTAGATGAGACGTTTACAAGGTCTGGTGTTAGCGCGTGAGCTCCCTAGTCCCAGAGCGGTACAAACACAATGGCTGTTGCTCTCTAGCCCCAATACACCACTTGTGAGCTCCATTCTATTCAAGAATACAGCCATTTTCGTTTCACTATTTATGCATACTGTGTTCACTATTTTGTTTGATATCATGGGCGAATTGAAAATTGGTGATGATTTTTCCTCCAATTGTGACTTCGCCCTGTCAGCAGATCTATTCATTATATATCCACCGTATAATTAATTTGTTGACTAAAGTAGTCATGACATTCACCATTTTGGAATCGGAATTGCTTAAACAATGTGTCATTTATATTATTGGTTGGGTTTACATAAGAACCGGAGCCGGCAACCAGTAGACACAAGTAGTGGTGTACAAGCAGTTCCCGATTGTAATGTATATCTATGCTAAATTTCATCTGTTCAATAGTTTTTGCGACAAACAAGGACTAAAAATACGTACAAATTATTGATTTTATAACATTTGTAGGATATGTATGTAAATGTATACAACTGCGTTGTACGGAAATATTTTCATCGACGAACAAAGCAAATCCTGTCAGCCCGTTTCATCATGAATGTGTTTGGCCAATGTGTAAAAATACAAATCGACCTCTATTGAAGTTTTGGCCATAGAAGGCTGTCAGATGCGCCAAAAGTGTATATATTTATTTATGGCGTCACAGAAAGTTAACAGTGCTTCAATTAATTTGGGGGCTATTTTCTTTACACAAACACAAGCTATTTACAATTACATTTTATTATCATTATCACACCTTAAAATGACTAATAAAGGTAAATCTAAACTTATAACTATATTTAATAAAATTTCACATTTATAAACAAGACCATACGGATAAAATATTTACTTACACATATTTATTAATAATTATGATATATACCAGCTGGATGTTATCCACAGCTCCGTATCGATACGCATTCAACCGCCCTGAAGCATCCTGCGCCCGCGCCGCTTACACTGCTAAAACCTTAACCAGTGAGAATTTGTATCTGTCGTTGAACGCGCGCTGCTTGTTTAAAGGATAACGCAATCGTGGCTTACGTAAGTCTTATGCTGTTTTGTGCTAATGTATTCTCGCTTTCATTCTTCCTCTGAGCTTTTTATGCTGAACTATATATTCTTTGCTTATGACTTGTAGGTGTATTACTTGTAAGTGATTTCATTAATATTTAATCAATTTAACAACATCGTGTTATCACATTACTTATGTTGATAACTTGCAACCTTAGTACCAAACACAAGCTATAAACTACCTTACGTTATAAGTTACCTAAATACAATAAAAATGAAATACATCGCCATGTCATAATTTCACACGTGACGTCACTAGTTGAGTTGCTAGACGATATTGATAATTTTCAAATATTAGCTGACCTCGGGTCCAGTTAGTGTGTAACCTACCTAAAATATTCCCCAAATAACATTAATAACATTAATTGCCCAAATAACAAATAAAAATTATTTTAACATCAGAAGTACATATTTTTGTAAGAGGTAGAGCCATGCTGCATAGGAGGAGATAGCGCCATACACGGTGCATAAATCTCATGATGCTCGTTTGTCCCATATACTATAAAAAAGTAAGTCCTGAATACATTATTCCTGAATGTTTTTCAGTAGTTTTGCATAAAATAGTGACAAACATAAATGTAATCTGAGATATATGTAGAACGGTACAGGTACTGCATGCGGCGGCCGTTAGCGTACTGATTTAACGTAACTAATAGTCGCCCGAGATCGAAGTTATATCTTAATTATAAAAATAGAGTTACAGGAAAAACTTAATCACATGCGAGATAATATTATATTTAACAATATCACAATTTGTGTATTACATAACTTTGAACATTATGTGCTTGCAGTAGTGCATCATTTTATTTCATTGAGAATCGTAGATGTACATAATATATTAAGATCTCTGGGACCCAAATAATGAAATCAAAATAGATTTTGAAAGGTGCAGTGAAGTGCTGCCATGCATAGTGCATGACACTAGATCCCCCCGAGCAGCGGAATTGGGCCGGCACGACCGGGGAGCTGCCCCGATCACATAATACTGCCATAAAGTGATATCTTCAGTGTCGCGTTACGTGAGTAGCCGGTGGCCCATTGAATGGGAGGGGGGCGTAGGAGGTCAACGCATCAGCACAGTAATTATGACGGCAGTCGTAAAATAGCTCCGATTTCACGTTTGCCCTCATTCTATAAAAAAATGCATAATCTTTTAAGAGACTAGCTCTTTGCACAACTTCTGCATAACATAGTTTTCAACTGTATTAAATTTCAAATGCCCGCATTCGCACAGTTCTTAAAAATAATGTTTATTTCGTGAAAATTGAAGATTGTTAGCCCTGGGTGCGATTGACGAAGGAGAATAGCAACTGGGGGCCACGAGTCGCCGCTGTTGAGCGGGATCTCAACTTGCGTTAGAAGCACCGAGCATCAAATAAACATTAGTGCTAACTTCTTCAATAGTTTATTGGCTTTCATTCAGCATCTAGCATTTTTTATGCTTATATCGCTACTGGCTGGTGGCACTACACAACTAAATATTGAACTGTAGTTTTTAGTCAAATTATTTATATTCAGCCGCAATCTCATATGCATATTTATAGTATCATCACCTGAAAGTCGATGACCTCCACCAACTGCCCGTCATGAAAATTTGCCGAGTTTCCTACACTGATCTTTGCTGACTGCAGCTTAGACCCGACATGTTGAATCTTTACATATCGCAAAACTTTCTATCTGTTTGTGCGCAATTTTCTCAAAATCTACTAAACGAATTTCAATGCGATTTCTAGCAATAGATATTGCGATTCCCGATGACACTTTTAGTGTAAAACACGGGCGGAGGTAGCGCACTTCGCTAGTTGTAAATAAACTAGCGTTATTGTGATTTGGTTTCATACTGAATCCTCATTATAATCCTCACTTTATCTCTGCTGAACATAAAGACTTAGTTCTCGTTATGTCTGTGTGCAAAATACATATAATAAAGTAAAGGTATGCAACTCAAGTACATTTGATATAAAACATGTTTACACAAATCCACCGTGAGTGCTGTAATATATGTGTCTGAGTGTACTGTAACGCCATGCAGCCCCTTTATTTACTCGACATGATTGCGCGAGGCGGGCGCAGCGCAGCACACACCAACAGACCTAACGCATTGACAACAACGTATAACACTGTGTGTGAGCTCCGTCACGTTTTTTATGTACCGTTCATACTGGAAGCATTTTCATGGAACTATAAAATAATCAAGTGCTTCAATGTTTACTAAACGTTACATTTGCAGTTAATTCCAAACGTTCCACATACATAATCGAGTAATACATATCATGATGGAAAACGTACAAGCCAATTTTTTTTACTGAAACTGCATCAGCTCCAATTGTAATTATTTAATAACATACAATTTAAAGCATTATCACTATTTTAGATTAACACCTTAAACTACTGAGTCTCTGTACCATTTATTTCCTCCTAACATTTAAAGGATTAGGAGGCAGGCATAAAAGCATTCAGTATGCTGACAGTGAGAGAAGGTACTGAAATAAAGTTACCTTAAAAAAAATAAAGTAACTATTATGTAAAGTAATTATTAATTGTTTTTAGCGCTGTCAACATTACGATCAAATTAAAAAAAATGTATTGAAAACTCTACCTTTACACAAATACTCGATTTATGTATATATTGAGCAAATGCCATAAAGTAACTTCGAAGTGATAAAATTAAGGTCTTAAGAGAAACTATAGAGCCCCTAAGAGCTACAATCTAATCAATTCGATGACATTAACTTGATTCTTAGGCACGTACTTGTATTATAAAACCGCAGTGTTTTAGCTCGCCGTGTGAGAGTACTCTCGCCCGACACAGAGCGCGCACTCGTCTATTCACGGGCACATCAGCTACATGCATTTAGATTGCGTCATTCAAATGAGCCATTCTTGCATGACTCCTGACTTGCCAGCTCCTTTTGTTGTCTAACTTTTCAGGTTTCCTCTGAATAGATTTTCTATTCCCGTTTGAATTTTTTAACCTGAACGTTTTTGTCGTATTGACACCCAGAGCTATTTGGTTTCAAGTAACCTTTTTAAGACTGGTAGATAATTGTTGTAAATGCGCCAATGCTTACTATTACTACATTATAATATACTATGTTATAGATCTTACCTTACGACCATTTTAGTTTTAAGCTCTGATGGCTCATTTTGTTACTTCAAAACTTTATTGAGTTTCTTCCACAGTAATCTGCTCAGAAGCACTATTTTATGTTTTTTCGAATTTTCGCTACGGCAGCATCACTATCTGTATTTAAATCAACTTCGCAGAGCTCAGTTAAGGGTTGTGCCATCGTAAATGTAAGTCACATATTTATATAAAGGTACAGCCTTAAATATATATCTAAAACTTTGACCATACGTTGTTTGTAGCGTAGACTATATAACATAATATTTAAATACATTATATTTTAAAGTAACTTTTCTCTAGTACCTTCTCGCGCTGTCCGCATACCAACTGTTACTATACCTACTCGGACTTCCTAATGTATCTATGGCCAGTAGTTTAGGTGCGAATTGAAAACAGTGATAACACTGACTGTGAGAGACCATGTGTATGACGTTTATGGAAACGTGTCTAGTAATTGGTTCACCCGCTCTGTATTTCTCGTGATTACTGGACTAAAATATAATTTTTACTCTAGTAATCACGAGAATTTTTTTTGTAAGATATAAAATGTAAAACACTGGCAAGGTATCAAATGCGAACAAATAGATACTATGCACTGTGTACAATGTACACACAGGAACACACACACACACAACTCAGAGTGCATGTAGACGGTAAGACTCCGCCGCACACAACTGCAATGAAATGTTCTGGTTTCTTTTCTCTCTATTACTTTAACAACTGCATTGTGCAGCCAGCGGTTTTACAGCTCAGCTATTGTGTCGACTGCATCACATTTTTTAGTACAGTTTTAAAAATAAAGTAAATATATTTTTCACAGATGTTTTTTAACTACGAACTGGAAGAACTTTTACGTCTACCTAGAATTGATATTTTTAATGAAAAATGTATGTAATTTATAGCAATGAATTTCATTAAATTTAAGTTTTTACAGAAACGTATTTTCGTAAATTACACACACACTTTAGCCTACCTATGTAATGTTAATAGCAGTATTAAAGAAACTTTTTTATGACATAGGGAGATAAACGTGGAATCGGTCATTTAGTACCAACCTACGCCTAGCATCAGCAGCAACTGAGCGAAACGAGTTAACCTATCTATCACTTATAGGATGGAATCTCATGTGGAGGCTCATGGAGAGGTGCATCTCCAGCCGTACGGGTGTATGCTGTGCTGCGTGACAGTGTCATCTGTGACCCAGATGCCCAACATAGTATTTATGAAGTCAGTACGGCGCTGTAAGGCGCAGCGTGAGGGCGCGCGTGTCGCCCTTGCCTATGTGATATATCGTAGTGTATACATGCATTGTACCTATAGCAACGACATGAATTATGCATACACCGTCCTTTGTATAACCTAGCCTGACAAGCACACACACACACACACACTGAGATACATAACACGGTGACAGCGACACGGCGTAATTACAAACAGACTTGATCTTGCAAATTGACATTAAACTTACATATTATATTAGTGACAAAACATAAGGGAATGCTATGGCCAGTATAAATACTGAAACCTTGACATTTCCTATTTATAAATTTGTTAACCTCAATGTTCAGAGACAGGTAGACTTTCAAAGATGTTATATTCATATCAGCCCCTGTGTCCAAAACTGCTTTAACAGTCGATGTACCAAGATTTAGATTTATCGGAAGAATTTTCAAATTTTTTTTTTCTGTTATACAATGAGAATTATCATTATTAAGACCTGTATTATCTTGACCCGCCCCCTTGCATTCCTCAGCGCAGTAAGTGATACCATCATTGGAAGTCAGGCCTAATCCTAACCCCTCAGCTACATCGTTAACTTGTTACAATTTATTTCGAAACATACACTAGCAAAATGACCTAACTTATTACGTGCTTTGCACTTGACATTCCCCGCTGGGCAGCTATGGGATTGTGCTGTGTAGCGCTGCCACACCTGATGCACGTGGACCTCCGCGAGGGAGATGTTGGCCCTCCACGTCGGAATGACGGTTGTGTGAACTGTGTACTATAGTAACTTTGGCATTTTCGCTTTCTGTGATGTCTCGACCAAGTATGGTACTTTCTCTGCTCTGTGCTATAGTTAATGTCTTGCACAGAGTTTTCGCAGCATCTAGTGAAAGATCGGCTTCATGTAACAGGCGCCGGTGGATGTGTGAGTTGTTAGAGAACATATTTTCGATTAAAATGTCCTGTATTAAGGAATCACGGACCGCATCAAAGTGGCAGCGACCGCTGGCTATTTCTAATTCAGTTATGAAACTTTCTAGCGATTCATTTGTGCGCTGTGTAATGGTAAAAAACCTATGTCTTCCCACAGTCGTATTCTTTATTGGTTCAAAATAATCGAAAGAATTCTGCCTGACCTTTTCGAGCGTTATTTTGCTCAAGTCAATATTGAATGTTTTAAAAGTGTTCATACCACGCTCTCTCAATGAATGCAAAATTATGGCCGCATTCCTTTCCTCCCGTTATGTCCAATCCCGCGGCTAATAAGTATATCTTCAACGTCTGGGTCCATTCTTTAAAGTTCTCGACATTACTATTTATTATATTTGTACTGATTTCAAATTTATTCAGCGGATTGTTCGTGTTCATTTTTGCTGTCGCCTTTGTCTCCGTTTTTGAAAGTGCAAGGTCCCAACGTCCCATCAGAATCTAAAAGGACATTTTTTCCTGCAGTACCACCATTGCCAGCTTTACGGGCCTATGGATTCTTCTGCTTCGCTGTCACCATGTTATGTACTTAGTGCGGCGTGTGTGTACGTCAAGCCATTATGCCAAGAACGGTGCATGCATGATTGCCGCCGACCGCGTGTTATATATTCGAATCCTGCCTAGGTCATGCTTGTATATCATATATATATATTGTATGTATTTATATTGTAAAAATCTTAAATCTATAAAATATATTAAATTAATAAAATATGAAATATATTTCCCTTGTCCAGTTACTGTAACACAAGTCCTCACGGCGTTTAACACATGACTGGACTAACGTGGTGTGATAAGTCCACAGATATTATTAGTATTTTTCAAGTCACTGCTATAGGTACAATGCATGTATACACTACGATATGATACATGGGCGAGTGCGACACGCGCGCCCTCACGCTGTGCGTTACAGCGCGCAACTGAATTAGTAAATCATATGTTACTATCTGGAACTCCTCTCTTTTTCTAGATCTAGGAAATACATAAACACGTAGTACAAAAGGAACTGTATAGGTATATAGAAATAAGGAAGTCTATAAGATACATTAACTTACAATTATTTTTTTCTCATTATGGTATATCTTTGAAGCTTAAGCAGTCTGGTTGGTACGTGTTACATGACCGTTTCTAAAAGTATCGGAATGTTCATCAGCATTGCCCGTTGGCACGCGCTCGTTCCGAAAACCAAAAGTCACTGGCACATTCTCGTAAATGTTGTCATCAAAAGAAGGAGGATATTTACTTCAGGCCATATGGCAAATGGAATGAGAGTAGTCTTATCTAGGTCTAATGTATATTCCTTCTATGAATCATGCCGAATTAATCGGAAACTGTATGTAAACAGGAATATTTTAATTATTCCACTTTAACCCCTTTCAGTCAAAAGCCTTTAGGATCCCTCTTAAAATACATTTTATCCTCAGGCCGTTAGGACGAAAGTTTTTACTTGTTCTTACTTCGATGAAACATAATCTCTTTGTTTTTGACATTACAATGTTTATATTTACTGAAAGTAACTATTGAAGGTTTTAAATGTTTATCTTTTACAGAAATATTGCTACGTAAATTTCTAGCTATTAACAACTGGGTAGAGGAGGGATAGTTTACCTTCTGTGTACTCCTATAATGTAATGATGCCAAATATATCAGAGTTTGCCCCTTTGCATTTACGAAAAATGTTCTTGATTATTTTTACAGATGAATCCGCTCACCCGCTGGTGAAGAAATGTCTAAACCGACCTGTTGCCTCGGCAAAGAGCACCTCTTAAAACATTCAAGGGGCGACACGTTATTATTTGGCTAAAATTAGGCACAAATAAGATATAATATATTGTTCAATTTTATTTGTTATGTCTGATTAAATATTTGGCCAATAAATTGTGCCTTTTGCCATATTAAGTGTTTTATTTATACCTAGATGGCCCATGTGTAGTTTATCCAGCATATATTTTCTTAGATTTGCGGGGACTATCAGTCTATTGCCTTTAAATACTAAGTCTTTTATTACATTAATCTCAATCTGAATGCTCCAGAGGGCGTTCAGCGTATCAGTGAGACCGTTTATACATCGGGGTCGAGCATTCACATAGTATTTTTTTTTAACAGAGTGTGGTCATCATCATCTCTGGCGGCTTTAAAAATCACCTTTTGCTAACAGACAAGTTGGAGTAAATTTAACTAACATGATACTCCATATCTTGTTCAAAATTTGGCACTGAGGTTATGGAAAGTGTATCGGAAATATATAGGTATTTACCTAATACATATGTGACATTCAGATCGTAGTAACTGTCACAAAGCATTGTCATTTGAAGGTTTATCAAATAATAAACCAGGAATCTGTGGTCTGTTTGTGCAGTTTCTCATCTCCCATATATGTACTGATATGAAATGACATAATGAAATTTATGACACCCAAATTTTATTACTAGAAGCTCCTTTTCAATCTGTGCATAGTTCTGTTGAGATAAAGTGAGGCTTCTACAAGCACTACTGTAAGCTATGGGGTATTATTATTTTGTAATATTACTGCATCAACAGAGTACCTCGAGGCATCCACTGACAGATACCATTGAGGTAGTTTGAAATAAAAATTCGTTAGAACAGGTATTTTAATTATTATATCTTTTAATTCATAAAATGCTTCGCGAGAGTTACTAATGACCATATATTGTCTTTTTTGAATAACTAGAAAAAACTTGCAGTTTTTTCTGATGAATTGTTAATGATTGGTGCTAGAAAGTTCATCAATAGAAGATCATATCATCATCTAAAAATCTAATTGTGAAACAGGTTTTGGTATATGCCATTCCTTTAATGCTTATATTCACTTTTAGTCTCTACCGAATATATATCTTAAATATGTTATTTCTTGTGAAGGAAACCTACACTAGGATATGTTTAGTTTTAAATTTACATGTTTGGCTCTCTGAAGGAGAGTTCCTAGACAAGTGTCTAACCTATCCTATCTATTTATCCTACCTAATCCACAAGATTGGGATTGTCTCACCGTAAACCAATATGTTATCACACCCAAATATACCTTGCAAGTCAACAAACAGATCTACCATGGACTTATGAAGGATCTCTATTCCTGTGCTAATACCAAATGGTAATCTTAAAAAACTTATACCTGCTAAAGGGGGTAGTGATAGTACGCAAATCTGAATTATCCTCAGTTAGTTTAATATTATAAACCCTGAAAAGGCATCTAGATAAGAAAAATATGTGGCTTCGTTTAGATTTGACCTGATCTCATCAATATTGTTCACAGGATATGGCTCCATGGGAATGCATTTGTTTAAATTCCTAGGATCAAGTCGGACTCTCAAAGAACCGGAAAGCTACATCACTTCCTAGAATCTCTTACGTTTTACATCTCCCTTAAAATGCGCATACGGAAATAGTTGCAATAATTGAGACCGATGGTACCAATTCAGTCCTCTGTCAATAAAACATTATTATTTAATTATCCACACGTCGGTGCGTCACATAAAACGATCCACGAAACATATCCGTGAACAAAGCCAGTGCATTTCTTGAATCGCAATACGGAATTAAATCCGTACTCGAAAGAATTCCGCTTGAACATTTCCACCGTAATGAAAACGGACTGTGTGTGACGCGACAATATTTGTGCGTTTCACTTGTTAACGAGTTACCGCGCTTGTTGTGTTTTTCACTTTTATGTGAGCTGTAAACGTTATATAAGTGTTTGTTTTCTCGCGTAACAACATCAACTCTTAATAAATAATGTCCACTGGGCATAAATATTGAACTATTCAGGGAATTTAGTGGTAATTGAATAAAGTGTTATGAACACGGTTTTTAATTTCCATTTATATATTAAAACAGAAATAAAGTAAAAAAATGATAACTGTTACAGCCAGTGAGATTGAGATTGGCTTAAAAGTACGCCTTACGCCTCTTGCATCCTCTTACTCTCTAGGCAAAGAAACTGCGAATGAAGCACACATACATATTATACAACAAAACAAACTGTGAAAACCTCTCTAAAAGGGTAGTCACGTAGCAATTACATTTCTGCCACTTAAATATTTTATAAAAAGAAAAAGTATATCTATCATCTTTGACTGTTAGACTGAGGGTGTGCTCTGTGTCGAAGAAACGACACCCTTTACTTTTTTCGTCGAGGAGGACGGAATCATTTGTTTGTTAAAAGACGATAATCAAATAGTATTTTTATTTTCCGCCGGGAACCTATACAGTGATATAAAATATATCAAATATGTCACATTGCACGTTTTTAGCTTAAACTTTTCTAGCCCACAGCTTTTAAGCTTTGCAGCAACCATGGTCGTGACGAGCTTCTGAAACGTCGGGCTAGTAAAATAGTTAAATAAACCGCGATAAAATCCGTAAAAGTAGTTTTATTGTAATTACTTCCGTGAGATTCCGTTCCTGATAGAAACTGTCGCACTTCGTTACCGTACCCCTCAAATGAGTTCTACGCATGGAACACGAACACATCACTTCTCTCTCTCCTTCCCCGACTGTGTTGGCCTGATTAGTACAAAAAACACTAGTATTTTATTAATATTACGTTATTTACAGAGAATAGACAATAAAATGAGGCGGACGTGCCGGAGTCGTGGGACGCGGGACGCGGCACGCGGGTCGCATGGTTGATGTGTCTTCTCTCCTTCGGCTCCAGGTCCAAACGACTTCTGAATCATTTGTCGCGAACCATCATCACACGTCACCGGCATCCGCCACACGCGACTTGTTTTATTATGTTTTATCTACACGGTTAGTGCGGTCAATTGATTCTTAACAAGCAGCGACGGAATGTGGGGAAGTGACCAACGCACATTAGATATTTGCAGATCAGAGCGCAGAGCGTATACGTATACAAGAGTTGATCAGTTTACTGGATCCACCTCTGAGTCACTCCGTCTCTTACAGGATAATTGTATGAACATTTCAAAGGAAATATAATAAGGACGGTGACAATGATCTTAATATAGTATAGGGGACAGTGCCATGCTGCATCGCATCCGACTTGGGCCAATACTACCAGGGTGCTGGACCTGTAGGTGTTGGTGCATACCCAATGGCTTTGATCACTCAGATTGTATGGTCCATCAATCATCTTTGATTAATTGGAGTTTTCTCCTTAAGAAAGGCCTTCAGTCTTCCCGCCCCTATGAACAAAATGTGGGGACTAAAATCGGTATCGGTATAATCGAGTAACATCACTCACGCCTCGTATTTAATTATGCTTTTAGTTTACCTTTTAAACAATAGTCGCGTATCGAGGGCTAATACACACAGTTTTTAGGGTTTGTACCACAAATGACGGAGTGTGGAGTGTATA
>JAFELO010001118.1:128682-160064 GCA_017140195.1 Eumaeus atala
AATGGAGAAATGGTTTTTATTCTTTTATAACTTGGCATTAAAAATACCCCTATAACTCTAAATTTTCACACTTCCATCAGCATATTTAATAGCCATTTTAGTGATTTGACAAATTTTTCATCCCGCTCGATCTGATCAGTTATCGTCTTCTTTGTAAATGTTTTTCTCTCTACTTCGATTAAATTTATTCCATAACAGCAAATTTATTTTGTTAAATAAAAAAGCATTTATTTTTATTATTATTTTATATAGTTTATATTTATAAATTCTCTGCCTTTACTGGTGAGTGATACTCATTTGCCCGACCATACCGGTCACTTCTCAGTAAACAGCGCGGAGTAGAGTAAATAGAATAATTAATAGTCATATTAATTATTCCTACTATAACCAAGTGATTTAATACTCGTGGCAAGCTCCCACCAAAAACTTCTACAATCGACAACGTAGTTGGAAATGGGCAAAAAATTGTAACAAAAATAAAATTATCACTTTAGTAAAAATGTGTAATTTTTATATGAGTGTGTAAATTTATGTGTGCAATATCAAATATAAAATTAAGTACATTAAAACCTGTGCCGAGATTTTTGCCGATATTTAAAAATACAATTAATGCTGTATCTGTGAAATATCTTTTTTTTTTTCATAAAACTAATATTTTTGCTATAGTTTTAGAAATTCAAACTAATCTTTTCAAAACGGCGGCAAAAATCATGGTTAATTATAATATAATTATAACGTTTTTCATCATTGAGTTTTTTTCATTAATTCTATTTATGTGTGTTCTGTACAGTGAGCAATGCAAAGAACGCATCTGATTTATTCCTGTGCCCAGCATTCCAGTATGAGCGAGATATTGAATATTCATCAAAAGTGGTAATTGGGTTTATGGACAAGGAATGTATACATTGTCATGCTCAAAAAATGTGCCAGCCGGGATGAGTTGCGCGTCAGGAAAAGTGTAACAACCTAAAATGTAAACACCACCTGAACGAACCATCACTTATCGGTACAACAACATGTTTCTGAAGTCGATACAATTCACTTTCAAATGCCATCGTTCGGAGGAATAGAAATAGTGATCCAAATGATCAACAATACAACTGTACATTTAAAATCAGAGTTTATCATAAAATGGGATCAAAGCTGCCAATGCCAATTGAACCACATACACTTCTACAAATACACTCCACGGGCGGCGAGGATTCCGGAAGCGCATTTGCCAATCGCGTACATACACATTGTGACTATACAAACTTTGATTCATTCCTGATGTCTATTTGTGGACTAAATTGGAGCACACCTTCTCTGTTTCTCTTCTGTCTTCCACACGGACAATTATACGTGGCATGCTTTTGGGTGGGTAAACCATCCAGTTTTGTGTTAGCTAAAGATGGGCTAACAAAAAAATTTGTTCACGCTATAGCATTAAGAAATTGATATTGTTTGTAAATGTTACTGTCATAATTAATTAAATATATATAAATTTAAGGAATGAATTATGATGACTTAAAAAAAAATAGTGTTTGGCGTTTATATACTTTTATATTCCCTCCCTATTCACAGTGCTCCATGCCTATTTACCTAAAATAATTTATGTGGCAGAACAACGTTAGCGGATCAGCTAGTATATCTGGCCTGGCCTTAGTCTGGCCATACATTTTATTGTAATAATAATTTATTTATTTCAAGCAACTGTATCTTGACAAATGTGCTATGACTCCTGGACTAGGAATATCTTGCGTCCCAGGGACAGTGCCCTCCCTATATTTACATACTTCTTAATCTATGTGTACATTATTACTGAACTACTGCGGTTACTTGTTATTTATAGAGCACAGTATAATGTTTAAGTACAAATTACATAATAAATACTGTTACAATAACAAATAAAAAAATATTACATTTCAATTTGGAATCTGTAATACGATTTTTATCATTTGAGCGCTAATACATTGTACAATATTTTGCGATATATATATATATATATATATATATATATATATATATTGGGTTTAAATACTGATTTTGAATCAATATCTATTAATGTACGAAATCGGGAATTAGGTGGTGTGACACACACGCCTGATTTCTCAACGGTCGTGTTGGCTTGTAATCTCATCGGCATCCGAGAACAAGGGAACAGAAAAACTGCACTCGTCGTGCGCAGTTGGTTGTCTCTAAAGCCCGTAGCCAAAATTGGACCCTGCCGGTGATCCCTATTTCCAAATTGTGTGTTATGTCAACGTGGAACATATAACATTATATATATTTGCCTTTTGCCTTATTTAATACATAATATCATGTGTCCTTTAGTATATGTGACTGCTGTACACTCATACGTTTCATGCTACAAAGTGAAAAACAATATTAACTTTGACATGGTTCGATGTTTTTTTGAATTATAATCGCCACAATATCCGCGAAATGATTTTTCACAAACAAATGTTATTTAAATCCTTTGTATTTATTTATTCAATTTCTACACCTTCGTATTTTGTAACATTCACTGCGTAACACCAATTTTTAATTTCGACACGAGGCAGGCGGTATTAGCAATAATGACGGGATGAGTTTTAATATTACATCGTGTACGGAGGTGCGCTCTCGCGCTTACTGACACGGGCCTCGCTCGGATAACGTTGCTATAAATATTCCTGAAATGTTTATACAATATTGGGGAAAATTGTTTGGTAATATGTAAAGTGAAGTGGTTGTCTGTTCGTCTAATAAAATCTCATTTCGAATACAATTTAATATAGCTTATACATTCTTCTAACTTTTAAATAATTATTTCATTCGGTAGTAATTTTAGAAAATATTTTATTGACAGTAACTTTAGAAGAAAGGATAATGCACATAAATGTTGGAATGACTCCCACATAGGTATATGAATTTCAGGGATTTCTTCAGTAATCTATGTACGTGGTGGGTCGCTTGGTCAATAAATGAAATTCCACGTCTTCAAACATTGGAAATTAGAATTGTTTAACTATTCTGTTCTGAGGATAAATCCGAAGACAGTTTCTTGACAAAAAGGATAGGATACGTGGAGATTTATTGTAGAGTAAACGCGATAGAGCCAGTTATATCAGCTTATGAGTGTTCGCTAAAAATCAAAATAATCTTAAAAATAATTATTTGTGGTAGAATAACAGGTGAATAATCAAAAGTTCGTAAATTATCAAGCCCTATATTATTTTTATCGCTCGGCTTGTTTTTATCTGAAACTTTAATGGGACGAGCTTATAATAGGCATTCGAAGCTACGGCGACTGCTCTACCGGCGCCCGCTGCGGCTCCACGCTCCACCGCTCCGAGCACCTCTCCACCCACCGCTCCCCGCTCGTAATGCGCGCGAATAATTCATACGACGTGCCGTGAATATGTAACTACCCTCCGCCCCTTTACGCCCACCACTCCTAAAAAAACACAAACTTGTTTGCCCGACGTCATTTATTTAAGGATATCCTAACATCTCGCTTTTGATGTCACATTTTGTATATAAAAAATATGAACAAATTTTTATTCAAATAGTTCGACAAATAGGCGATAGATGCTTAACCTAATGCGTCAATATTATATGACTTATTTAAAGAGGCTATAATGATCATAAATATAATGGTCAAAAGTTGCAATAGATGAATTATTGTAATTATTTGATTTGATTATGTTTACTACTAATATGTCTTTACAATTTACTAAGTAAGCGATAATAAGAAACCGACACTTGTGCAGCTACGGCTCAGCCGGTAGAGTATCGGATCCGACAAGCGTACTGTTACCGACTATAAGCCTTAATTTTTTGAACATAAAGGTTAAACAAATTTATCGATTAGGTATGAATTCAAACATGAATATTAATAAAACTAGGCAACTCATAAAGTTTCTGCAGCTAGATTTTAAAGCAGCTCGTCTACTCCCGCCACGTGGAAGATGAATATGTGATGAGATCGAATGCACCTTCGAACTTCCACTATTGGTGAGCTGAATAATGAGCACTGGCTTGAAATAATATACACCAGAGCTCAGAGGTACGAAACCACATCTGTGTGTTCGTCTAGCCTAATAATATTAGAAATGTGCAAGTTTGTGTGTATGTTTATTTTTGACTCCAATACATCTCAGCTAGAAATACTAATCACAATAATTATGAAACACGATTGTGAGTGTATGGGCTTATGGTGCTCCATATATAGTGGGTCTACCATTATACTAAACATTTAGTTTCATACTTAAAACTAACGTTTTGGTATTTTTAACAGAAGTAATGGTAAGTAACTAGAATTGAATTTTAGAAAGGGGTAGTACCATGCTGCATAGGAGGACGTAGTGCCATGCATCCCCACCATGGTTCAAGCCTGGCGTGGCGGTGGGGCTTAGTAGCCTGGGGTGTACCCAGGTGAAGCTAATTGAACAGGGGGGGATTTTCGCACCCCTCTTATAAGAAGAGGGGCCTAAATATCACGAGGAGGAATCGCTATCGGTACCCCTCCTATAAGAAGAGGGGATCAAAGAGGTGGCGCTTTTGCGCACGGGTCAAGGAACGAGGATGGGAACCTCGCCCCATTGCACTGTCCCAAAGTTGGTGGGGTTGTCCTGTGGTGCGGTCAAGCCTATCTGTGGAGGTGACGCCGGTCCCCTAGGGGAGTGACTAGCCTGTGGATCCCTCTCGCTCACATAATACCACCGTAAAGTTACATCTTCAGGTCTGCGTTTCGTGAGTTTTGTGAGTAGCCGGCAGCCCATTGGGAGGGGGAGGAAAGGGGGGCTACACATCGGCATAATAATTATGTGAATGTTCATGTACGTCGGTAGTGGTAAAAAAGGCTTCGGTTTCTCGTTTGGCTCCCTATCCTATATATAAAGAAGACTTAATAGTTTTGTACTTATGTGTTAAGTTTACGCGAATGTTACACATTACAATAAAAATATTTTTTCGGACTTTATCGCGGTTTATTTAATTATTTAACTAGCCCAACATCTCGGAAGCTTTATAGTAACCATGGTTACGGGCGAGCTGAGATGGCAGGTGACCTTATGTTATATTGTATTAAAACTACCCGAATAATTATAACTATTTAGTTGTTCCGATTTACGCAAACAGTACTTATTGTATCTTGCTGTTAGGTGTTATATTTGTTGACTTTTTGATTTGATTATGTTTACTACTAAATTTTCTGAAACGTCGGGCTAGTTAAATAAAAAAGTAAGCCGCGATAAGACCCGTAAGAGTAGCTTTATTGTAATTAATGGTTTCGATTAAAAGGCACCACTATTTCTTTGGAATAACATAATAACAAAAATAAGCATTTCCCCGGAAGTCCTAGGAAATGCTTGTTTTTGATAAGATCTGTCGACGTAACAAAGATCTGGATCATCAGATTATTGATACATGCTCATAGTAACCCATAGAGCGAAGGAATTAGCATACTTCATGATGAGCTTAGACGTTAGATAGATGCGCGACGGAACAAAGATCTGCCGCATCAGATTATTGAGACTGGCTCTCAGTGGGGCATAGACTGAAGAGATTAGCATATATCACGATGCGCGTTGATAGATCTTCTGACATTGATTATTCAAGTAAGTGTAAATGACAGTGACTGGGCGGAGGTATCTGTTGTTCACATGATACCGATGGGAAGTCACAAATTTTCTATCACGATTAGTGTGTTACGGGTATCCTATATAGGGAAGGCAGGGACAGGGCATAGCTGCATAGCAATTATGCGAATATCTATGGATATCGGTAGCCACAAGAAAACGTGGGCTAACCACGTTTTCTTAGTCGTGGAAAGTACAGCCTCAGGTAAAGTTTAAACTGTAATTCAAGTTCTAAGCGAAGATATAAGACTAGGAGGATAATTTTAGGCAGCTGTTTCATACACAACTTTTTCTCTTTCTACACCTGAGTAAGGTGTAAATTAGTCCACAATATAACTAAAGTTTCGAAAGTTGTCCACTATAAAACAACATTCAATTTCGTCCAGTATCTTTTGCGTACGTATCACAAACACACACGCAAGCAAATATTCAATCGATTATTCGATAAATATGACAATCAAAATTGATAGCAGAAAAAAAATGCAAATTTATTCATGTAGAATACACTTAAGCAACTACTGCAACATTTACTGTCTCTCCTATTCTGTCTCCTCACTATTGTGTAAGTACAATAAATACATGGACATGGATACACAACCATGGACTCATAAATAGTCAGCGACCATTCATTTTGCACCCAATACGCGGACGTGCAGGCTTTCCTTCTAATAACGTCTGCATCTAATTTCACGCCATTAGATGTCTTATGCAGTTCAGCTAGAGGTCTGAATCCCATGTGCGTTATTAAGTCAAACTCTCATACATTATGGAGGTCGTCTATCCGGCTGCTTGCGTATATTCGGCGCGGATCCGCCGTTAAGCGTAAGTATAAACGAACAACACTTTTAGAGTGAGCACCTTATATAGCCTGCACAATATAATATCCCTTATAGCTACTGTATCTTATCTTCGGAATTCGGATCCTTTCGCGGAATATGTATTACTGACGGCAGAAGGTAAGATCATTTTGGTTGGATATTAAGTGTACAAAAGGTATAAAAAGTAATACTTATTATTACAACAAAACTACTTTTACATATTTTTTCGCGGTTTCGAGGTTTCAGAAGATTTACAGCTATCGTGGTCAGGGTGCCCTGAGATGACAGATGTCCTATTATTAAAAGTACCTAGACACTTATATTTATTTATTTGTTCCTATTGTCACAAAAGTACTTATGGCATTTGATTTTATTGTTTTTGATTTGATCGTGATAATATCTAGGTCCTAAGCAAAGAATAGCACCCAGCCGTCCTTCCTATTGAAGCTCGAACATTTCTTCATTTCAATAGCCTCACGTATCATCCATCCTGATAAAAAAATTGCCACCCTATGCAAAAATTCGTGATTCTTGGCGAACAGGAAGGTTTTGGTTAAACGTGTGGCGTATAAGCAGATTCATTTCATTGTACTTACTTAGAAGTTTCATATTTTTCTCTGCTGAATCAGAATACACAATATTAATGTTAAAATTTCAGGTTTATGATACTCAGTATCTGAATGAATTTCAACTGAAACTCAACAAAGAAGGAAAAGGGCTTATTGCCTCTATATCTCTATATATTATTCATAGTGAAATTGAAACGGACTTCTTTGGTATAGTTTCGCCACTTATAAATGGGCCACCTGAAACTTACAATGTTTTGTTTAAAAGGATAACATTAACTTAATTAATTAACTAATGTGGTTAAATAATAAAAGCAATACAAACATATGGATATTTTTTGCTCCAAAAGTCAAGTAAAAAAAACGTCAAGCACACAGTTACGTCCTATTCTAACAAAACTAAATTTTGGGAACGATTATTTAACGAAACATTTATATATAAAACTCTACATCAAGTCAATACGATTATACCAGTCAGCGTTGCCTGTCTTGCTACCATTAAAGATGGCCTCAAATTTACCCAAATGCCGCACGACAATTCACGATCGAGGAGTTTCAGCTACGCCAAAAGTGTCGTCCTGTTTTTATACTAAACCAAAACTGTGGCCGTATGTGTGTGTGTGTGTGTGCAAAAATTAGATATATTGGCACAAACTGGCCGAAACCGAAAACGCAAGTTAGGTCGCTTTTACAGTCAAGCTGTATTCGAAGTCGAATGCTTTTCTACATTTATGTTCGAGTTTCGATCTCTGTGCGATATGTAATATATGTATAGTATATATAAAAACAAAATACCACTCACTAATGAATCACAAAATTTCAGAAACTATGACACCCGCAAACTTGAAATTTAGCAGGTAGATTCCCTTTGGGGAGCAGACATGCGCAGAGAACGAATCTGTTTACTATTTTTTGAATTAAGTTTATAGAAAATTGTTGTATACTGACATGTTTAGTTTGCTTTCGCAAATAGAGTTTTACCAATTTGCTGTTTCAACCTTAAAGTTATCTGACTTCTCTTTGATTCTTATTAAATTTAAAATGGTCGCCTTTAACACATATTAAGTATCTAAACACCGTAACGGCGAGAGATGGAATCAATATGGCGGCGGGTAATTGTATAATGTGAGGATCGCTGGGACCCGATGAAGGTGTAATCGTAAAATTAACTTTGCTGCCTTCGTGTTATTGACGAACACACGAAGGTCCCTTTGACCTTCCTGCTAAGGGAGTTGTAGAAGCGTCAATGATCATTTACCGCACGGTTATTTGCTTCCACATATTAGATTTTCATTGTTTTGTATATTTATTTTATTATTCTCGTTATGTTTAAGTAGCAAAAACACAATTGCTACAATCCCCCTTTAATACAAAAAAATGCTCCAAACCGAACTGTTTTAGAGCTATTTTTGTATCAAAGGGGGAGAAAGAGTGCAAATTAAAATCTTTTGATGACTTTTCCTCGTCCCCAACAATGTTGTTAATCATTATAATAAAAATATTATAAGAGTTATATAAGTATGGCTGCTTCAATAGTAGCCTGTAAGGCGGGCTCTGATCTTGTTTAATCCTAACGAATGAATAACACGACTCCACGCGAAGGTCGTGGGACTACAAACAGAAATGAAATAGAATTCCTGGGAAATATGAACTGCATTTATTGTACAGCTCAGATAATACACACCCCTTCTGTGAGCCGAGCGTCTGTTCTCGCCGGTAAATGGGAGATGCTACACAAAGGGACTTCATTATCTGAATATATTTTATCTTATCTTTTACATGGCTACGATAATTACCTCTGATTCTTTATCAATGACTTCAACGACGCTTTATTAATTAATTAAGCTGCCGCGAAGCCAAATAATAGACCATCATCATGTACCAGAACATTACATTATTATATTCAATAAATAATTGTTCTCGATTTCAACCAGTAATTAGTTTTTCATATAAAACGTTTTGATATTAACATAAATTAGGGTCTTTCCCACATTCATAATCAAAATATTATTGAAATTATTATAGTAAACCTAAGAAGTTAAATATATATATTTTGGGTCGACGATTGAAGGTGGGCGAATTAAGTTTGATACTTATCACACTTTGTATTTAGATACTAAGATTATAATTTAAACTTACATTCTTATCAAAGCAGGTGTATATTGAGGCTTTAAATTGTTTTAAAAGGTTAACTTGTTATAAAATTAATATTTTAGAATAATTGGAATATAAATTTGAAATTATTTCAACAATTACTTGATAAACATACAATAAAAAAAAGTAATTGTTGAAATATTAAATTGTTAATAATATTTATTTAAGAATTTTGCCTTGGTTTGCTTGACGTTGTAATAGTAATTCTTGAAAACAATAGCATTTGAATGGATGTTGTGAAACATTGTGTAAAGTTAAAACTATTTTAGAGTCAACGCATAACCTTGATGAAGGCCGAGAATTTGTTAGCTCACTTATACCACCGTTTAAGTAGATTGGATTTAGATGATTTAGGAGATAACAGAGATCTATATGTAGGATGTACGGAACATTTCAAGAATTGATAATTTTATCAAGATGTGTTGTGATCCATTATAAATAGTTGTTTTTGTATGTGGTGTTGCTCTACAACACTAGTTGATTACTTTGTAGCTGTGAGTCCATAGTGTCAGGCAATTAGCATGATGTTATGATTGTAGTGACGTTTGTCAGAGATATAGATGCACATGTGTAGCATACAGTGAACAAAATTGAAGTATTTATAATGTTATTTTGAGATAATTGAAGTAACAACTTCTCATGCAGGCTGTAATCTAAACATTTTTTTTATATTTAGTACCAGATGCTTAAATTAGAGTTTTGTTTTAGAGGTTTTAGAAGTTTTTAAATCTTGCAAAGAGTGCCAAAGTTTGGTGTGCGCGATGTCGAAAAAATGACACTCCTTTCTTTTGCTTTACGTGGAGGACGGAATGATGGCTGACGCTATCTGCCATCACCAAATGATAATTAAATTGTTTTTTCTTTTCCGCCCGGAAACTATATATTCGTGACAAATATGCCACGAACAATTATTTATATATCACATAAAAGGGCGTTCACGATTTCTTGCCGACGCTGTCTTATATTTCTAAAAATCTTTATTAATGTTAAAAAATCTTAATTCTCTTGTGCTCATTTTGATAGTAGTAATTACATGTTCTGTATGGTTATTAATTTGATAGACCGTACCATTATTGCGTTAGTGTGAATAGAATATGCCACGTGTGAAAATTGGGTGTTAAATTCGATTGTATTGTAGCAGAGTATACATCTTACCTGATTTTACTTGGCTGAGGAAGCCAAGAGAATGGTAAAGGATCTTGTTAGTTGTGTGTTCCTTTTCAGGTCTCTACTCCTTTTTTTTGTGTTGGATTTAGTATGAAGATATAGTGTCATTTTAATACAACTGGTGCAACTATTGGATTTGAGGATTGAAGAACAGTCCGTCTGAGTGAATTGAATATATAAGGATTCGGACAACTATCCAGATAAGACTTCGTTCCCTAACTTTTTACTAACTATTATCAGAAACTGAATTGGTTCCATTGTTTGTTCCTTGTTAATACATTAAAATATTTTTTAAGATTGTTCTTGTCTATGAATACGGAGAGACCATCATTAAATGAATGCATTTAAAACACTCGTTAAAACTGCAATATTTCTTTATCCCCCGACGTGGCCTCGGTGCCAACAAGTCCAATCCACCTGCTCATGTTAGTGATGACGTCGCGACTTTGCCGGTCTGCGTTCCAAGGAACAGATACTTTTTTATACCATAAGGGGGCAAACAAGAAACTGGTGCCATTTGATGACTACCGATATCCATAGACATTGGCATGACTGTTACACAGATGCGTTGCCCTCCTATCATCCCCACCCCCCTAATGTGCCACCGACTTCTCACAAACCGCACGAAACGTGACAATGACGCTGTCGCTTTACGTCGGTATCAAGTGAGCGAGAGATACTTACCCGGTCACGCCGGCCCAATTCCGTTGCATAGGAGCATGTAGTTTCATGCACTATGCATGGCACTACCTCCTTCTATGCAGTATGGCACTACCTTTTCCTAGATTTATATCCATCTAACAGTTGCAGTTGTGATGATGGCCTCGGTCACATGTACAGCTCCTAACTAGTTTTTATACAATTGACACCTCTAGTCTAGTCTAGTGTAAACGGTTTCTGTCTCTGAGTTCATATCAACCGGGTTTTTCATTTAATGATAATTTTAAAAAATGTCTATTGTACATTCAATATTGTAAAAATGCTTAAAAATAATACTGCAATGTATGCAAATTTAAAGCGATTACTAACATTGTATGGCTAATAGAGGAAGATATTTTTTTCCACTAATTGGTCACAGCTTTAAATATTGTTTCGCGTTTGGAAGTGATTTCTGTACCTCTATTGTTCTGTGTTCCATAAATAAGTGTTACAAATTGACACCAAACAACAGGCGGCGGGATATCTTATCTGTGAGGTATCATGAGACGAACACGTCGAACACGACCGCTCTGTAGACAGGGCCCTGAACGAGATCATGATGATGGACTATGTTTAAAGTTGATGAAAATGAAATGCCAATCACCTATAATATACAATACTTTAGTAAAATCTAAATTATAGTACCTAATCGAAATTTGGGGTAATGCATCAAAAACTAAACTACATGAATTACAAGTTAAAAAAAATAATTATTAAAAGTGTTATTTCACTATCACTACCTCACTTCTACAAAAACAATGTATACTGAGATAGTCATAATCAATATTAAACAACTTCTTGCTTACAATACATGCGTCCCAATTATAAAAATTATAAACAAAAACATTCAGTTACTACTTTTACGGATTCTATCGCGGTTTATTAAATTTTTTAACCTGACGGGTGGACTGAGACGACAGATGTCCTGATGTTCCAAGTTTTTAAAAGTATCCGAAGAATTACAATTTTAGTTGTTCCGATTGACGCGAGCAGTACTTATTATATCTTGCTGTCTTGAGGTACCATGTTAATTTTTTCATTTCATTATGTTTTTCCACTGGGTCCCAAGCAAAGGGTAAAACCTAGCCATCTTCTCTAATGAAGTTTGGGTGTTTTTTAATTTTAATAGCCTCACGTCATCCTTGGAAGGATGTTCCCCAGTGAGGATTTGCGCTTTATCAAATCTAATGTAATGGCAGGGGCCAACTTCAGCATGCTCACAGACCATATTTCATATCGGCTATATGTTCTTTAATACGAGTTTTTATAGATCTTTAACTCGCGTAGAAGAACGCGAAGTAAGATAATTAAGTTACTAAGTAACACTTTAAGTTAAAGATATATTTTTTTTTAAGGAAGCTAAATATCGTCGCAAATTTACTACGATTCGCGATAGATCTGACTAGGTCTCTTTAAAATTATTACATGATCGGGCGATGCTCATGGGAAAGTGTGCTATGATCGCGACATAAAATCCGTTAAACATGCGATCCCCGAAAGTCCAAAATATTTCCGGTCCAACTTTAAGCCCAAATCGAAATATGCTGCAATCCCTCGTAAACAGGAATTTAAAGATAATTTGAGTAAAGACGAGTGCATATGCGCCTATTGAACTTGTTTCTATTCGACATGTTGAACTTCAGGTTCCCCGGCTGATGACTTACGGCCCAACAACTTCTAATTCTGGTATCTCAGATCCATCTAAAATATTTCTAAGTCCAAAGATGTGTAAGAAATTACTGCTTGATCTAGACACGTCTAAGTCAGCGGGACCTGACAAACTACAAATATGCATTCATTTAACACATATAGTTTATCAAGTTCCATGTGGAAGAGAGCTTATATATCGCATATTATTGAAAAAGAATAATAGGCAAGTAATGTCTAATTATAAACCGATCTCCAAACTATATATACACCCTAAAATACTAGAAAAACAGTATATGATCAAGTGTCAGCGGCACTGAATTTTACTTTTAGTCCTAACCTACACGGTTTTCTAAGTAGTAGTAGAATCATGCACGCATTGAGATAGCGTCGGTTGTGCGTGCAAGTTATAGAATAAGATTTACAGGAAGAAACATTCAAACTTAATAAAACTTCTAGGCTTACCATCATACTTATTTGGGAAGGTTGAATGATAAAAAAAATGAAAGTACTTTCTCTTCAAGTCTTCTAAATCTATTATGTAGATTGGGGGGCTCGTTTCGTTTTTCCTCATATAAATCCGGCCATTTTTTGACCACTCATACTGGTATTCTTTGGATTTGGCACGCTCTTTGCATTTCTTCAAAAGTTGTTTATTATAAGGACTTGGGTTATTATTTATGTATACGGGTTAGATCTCTCCACCGATAGCCAAATCCTTGGTCGTAAGCCGCATTTTACGTGCGTTTGACCGAACAGTATCCTTATCTATACGCGACGATAATTTTGAAATAATTATTCTATGGCGACCCTGTCTTATTTCAGTCGTTACTCTATTGACGAAAATATCATTAGGTGGGACAATCGTGATACCACATATTTTAGCAATATTTAAAATTATATATAGGTTGTCCATTAATGCTTTAATCTCAATGTTAGTGAGTCTATCTCTTTGGTCATTTGTGTTCAATTGTTGCTTTAGTAATCTGTTTTGATCTAGTAATTCAGCCATATTCGATTCCAAGACAATTATATTTTTGTCCTCCTCCGAGTATATTAGTCATCGTTCATCATAAGCAATTTCATTGAGTCTTTAATTGAATCTAGGTCTATGTTCATTTCTGTGTTCTTTGTGGTTAAGTTATTAACAGTTTCTTTTTTATTTCCACATAGTCATTTCTAATTCGATTCATGTCTGATTTCAGCGTTTCAGAGACTTTTTGTAGTTTCGTAAGATCATTTTTTATGTTTGTGATATTAATTGAAATTTTGGAGACCTCATCAGATATTCCTGCCTTCCGTTCATTCAGTTTGCATGCGACGTTGTCGCTGAACTCCTTGAAATAAAACAAAAAATCGTCGTCATGCTTGCGTTTTCTCTGCGTAATAATCAAATTGGGGTCCGAGTCGGATCGTATAGGCGTTGAAGGCTGCATAGAGCGGAGGCTGTTCCGTCAATATTATTGATATCATTTGCTTTGTCGAGGGTAGATCTTTATTGTATAACGTTTAACGATGTAGCAATTTTTAAAATAAAACTGGACCGTAATTTAGACTGAACACTATTAACTAAATTATAAGGTTGAATTTGAAACAACATTGACTATATTAAAAATTAAGTAAAATGACCTTTAACTGTTCCAACCAACCAACCAACTAACCAATCAACCAACAACCAACGGCACGTTCGTTCGGCAAACCAATGGCACGCGCCGAATGTAGACTATAATATTTAGTTAGCATTATGTAAAAAGCACCATATCCTCTCTGTAGAATTGATACGAGAAATTGCGGACATAATTTACTTGTTTCAAATCACATCAGATCATGTAAACTGTCCCCATTTTTTATCGCTAACACCCTATGATATCCCCTCCGAGTATTTCCGCAAAAACTCAATAATACACAGTAGTCTTCTCGAAATATAACAAAAACTTATTCCTCTAGGGCGCGGGTACAGAATAAGTTCATCGTGCTCGCGTATAAACTAGATCTAGATATTTTAACACTAGCCGTGCTTCTGTAAGAAAAATAATGAGTGACTCATTCTTTAACGAATATTTTAATTGAGCAGGCTACAGCAGTCGGGTACAGATAAGTGAGACCAGACGTGTACAGGCAGGTACATGTGAGAGCAGACGCGTACAGGCGATTGCACAAGTCATTTCCACGTCTCGCCGCTCGCGCCGGCGATAGATGATACGCGGTTAATTTACTCGCACATCCTGACATAATCCCGCCCACCCCTCCTCCACAAAACCCACCTCCCGCCCCAAATTTAACTGAAAAATTTGGTTTAAACTAACACGTTCAGCCTTACAATAAAACATTAATTAAAATGTCCGTGTTTGAAGATTACATTGTTAGTGTAATTTGTACCAGTAGTTCCACTCTGTGCACCTGTTTGATGTACCAATATAAATATGTGGGTGAGAAATATGCTTATGAAGAATTGGTTCTAAAAACCATTTCATTTGTAGTTATCAAAAATATTTTCCTCTTTTCAGAAAATAGTACACCACTTAAAAAATAAATACGAATTTTATTAGGTCGAATAGTGTTTTTGATGATAATAAGTGATTCACTCGCCGCTCCGCAAATATTCCAACTGACCGCTCTCGAGCGAACGGCCAACGGATTATGAGAACCCTTATGTAATTGGCTTCCTCCCTACACCTTATTCTTAGCACTTGACACCATTTCATTTAACGCAGTGACAGATGAGTAGACATGTCCAGTTTGCTAGACTAGCGCAATATTGTGTTATAAATATCGATACCTTGATAAATAGAAGAGCCAATGATAATTAATCATTATTTTATTAAAAACGTACTAAAATGAGGCGCGAATTCAGATCATTGCTTGACAGAGATATTGAGTAAATAAATAAATAAACGTTTATTTTGCAAAAGATCAAAGATTACAGTGCAAAAAATTATACAATTTAATATATTGAACACCTGGCAATTTTGGTCCCAAGCTCGGCATTTGTTAACATACGTGTCAGCGCCGACTTTCCGTTTGAGCCACGCCACGCCAACCACATTAAACTTATACAATAACAATAAGCATATAGTGTGTGTGTGTGCATGCGTGCGTGTGTGCGTGCGTGTGTGCGTGCGTGTGTGCGTGCGTGTGTGCGCGTGTGCGTGCGCGTGTGCGTGCGCGTGTGCGTGCGTGTGTGCGCGTGTGCGTGCGTGTGCGTGCGCGTGTGCGCGTGTGCGTGTGCGTGTGCGTGTGCGTGTGCGTGTGCGTGGTGTCTGTATACATATGCGTCTGTATATATTGCCTGGTATACTAAGAATCCTCTGTATGCTCGCCGCAGGATTGAAGTAAACTTTTAATGTCGATAAGCTTTCAGAAAACGAGTCTCAAAAAGTTGTTAAAAGCCCTTTGTAGTGTAAAAGAATATTACAAGTACAATGCACTTAGTCGGGCCATAAATACTCTTACAATTAAAAATTTAAAATATTACATTTGAATTTCGAATATGTCATTTTTATACGATTGTCCTCTCGTGTTTCCTCATTTCGACATACATTCTACAATATTTTGCGATATTAAAATGGAGCGGGGCTATAACAGAGTTAGAACAGTATCGCTGTAATTACATTACACAAAGTAGGTATCGAGCCAGATGCGATTTTTAAAATACTCCATGCATTTGGTATTAGTCAAATGTTTATGTAATGGGGTATTAATAGGTACAATGAGGTTTCCTCTTTTTGTGCAGAGAAAAATCTGGCAAGGCAGTAAAGAAAAGAATTTGAAGAAATCCGAAAACAAAAGATTTTACCTTGGGAAATGAAGATAGCCTCTAGCACTATGTCGCGTATTTTAATAGATGACTTAGGACTTGTAGTCTGTAAGAGACGCACTGGTCATTTCTTAACTGATAAACTAAAAATGAAAAGGGTGGTAAAATCGAAACCGCTATTGAAGCGGTACGCAAAAGGAGGTCAAAGAAAAAAATAGTTTGTGGATGAGAATTTTTTGACAATTGCGCAACATTTTAAAATACAAAATTATATGTATGCTCAAAATTCTAAGGATGCTTCCCTATAAGTGGGGCGGTAGAGAGCAAAGTGGGGTTATCCGACTTCAGTGATGGTTTGGTGGGGTGTTATCAATGAAGAAATGACTGAGACATACTTCTGTGAAAAGGGTATCAAATGATCGGCACAAATGTATGTAACCAAGTATTATCTTACCAGCAAAACTCAGGACCAGATCATAACGCTCCATACACCCAACATCGGTTAAAACGAATGTTCCCGACTTGATCAGTTTGCAACTGCAATTTTGTAGTCACGACGAACGCGTCGGCGGCCGTCGAACGCGCCTTATCTGCAGGTATAAATTGGTTCAGCTCATTTGGCAGTGCTTTGCGAGCAAGCGGAGCGTGAGATGAGACAAGTTTCAAGTGGGGAGCCGCCGTTAACCTTTAACATAATTTTTTTTTTCTTAATATATTCTCTATAATTTGTGGTGTTCGTTAGTAGCTTATTTTAAAAAATTCAATTTATTTACTTCCTTTTTATAGAGGATACTTTTAACACTGTACAAAATCACACATTATATATAATTTTACTTGTCGCATCGATGGGCGAAGGCAGTTGAGTGAAGCCAAAGGGGAGGGGGGGCATTGGCGGTTAGTGTGGTAGTAGCAAAGGCCTTTGATAGGGTTTAGCACAAGGCGCTCCTTTCAAAACTTTCTTCATACGGACTTCCCGGGAAATTGTGTGATTGTAACACTAGCTTCTTGAAAATTGTGTGATTGTAACACTAGCTCCTTGAAAATTGTGTGATTGTAACACTAGCTTCTTGAAAATTGTGTGATTGTAACACTAGCTTCTTGAAAATTGTGTGATTGTAACACTAGCTTCTTGAAAATTGTGAAAATTGTGTGATTGTAACACTAGCTTCTTGAAAATTGTGTGATTGTAACACTAGCTTCTTGAAAATTGTGTGATTGTAACACTAGCTTCTTGAAAATTCGCAGCATCAGTGTCGTAATTGACGTCACATGCTCCGCCCTGAAATTTAACTAATTTGACGGGTTTTACTGAGGTTTATTAAGCATTTTGCAAACCCGACGGTTCAGACGCTTTACAGCTTCAGCAGTCTTCCAGTGACCATGATAGCTGTTAAGCTTCGAAATAGTCGGGATTGTAAAATACTTAGTACTTTTACCATAATGTGTAATATTTGCCAAAATATTAAATAACTATGACATAATAACTTCGTATTACATATAATCAGTAGCTTTATAATGTTTATATTGTTACCCCAAAAGTGCTCGTCCCTATAGAACACATTGTGAGTAATGAACACAGGTGGGCTGTGTTGAAGCACGATGTGCGGCAAATGTTCATGCATAATTCAATATTTAAAACAGCTTATCACCCAGCGGCGAGTTCACTGCCACACCACAGAGGGACCACACACGTGTCCTTGATACGTCCTTCTCAAATACACATTCTTTTTCATATTGGATATTTAAGGAATCTCTGATTATCATCAAATGTCAGCACAACTCGGAATGTTCCATATTCCGGTCGCGTAGGACGGCCGCGGGACTGTAGCACGTACTGACTGCACGAACTATAATTAACCACAAGGCGGCTTCTTATCTCTACTGTAAAACTTATGTAATGATTATTCATGACCATAATAATTGAGAATTACCAACTAGTTATACCAGAATTGAACATAACAATTAATTAAGTAACTTATTTATTTAAAGAAAAACATTCAATCATCTTCATATCAAATTATTAATATTCGTAATGCCTGGTAATTTCTTTTTAATAGCAATCAATAAATTATTCAAATTTCAGTGTTTTACTAGTCCAGATGTTTTGTACATACCTACTTAGGGTATAACACGGTCGGAGGCATTTGACGGAAGTGCAAGTGTCCCCACCATGGTTAGTCGTTGTCGTGGCGGAGGGGCTCAACATGCCTGGAGTGGTCCGAGAGATCTTGGGCGAAGCTAATTGAACCGGTTCACCACTTCTTATGAGAGGGGTGGGAGGGGTACAAACCCATCTTATATGAAGAGGGGACTAAAGAGCGTCGACGCTCTTTGTACCCCTCTTATGGGAGGACTAAAGAGCAAAAAAATAGGCGACACTATAGCGTAAGGCAAGGGGCGAGGATGGGAACCTTGCCCCGTTGCACTGTCCCAAAGTAGGTGGTATTGTCCTGTGGTACGGGGCAACCCTTCTGTGGAAGAGACGTCGGTCCCTTTGGAGTCGTCTGGCCGTCGAGGTACCCTAATGAATTATAGTTCTCACCAGTGGTGACTCTGATGGCATTCGCGATAGTTTTTTTGGGCATTCGGCACTATAAGGAGCCCCCACACACCACGCCAATGAAGGAACGTAAATGCGTTTCCTCGCGTAAGAAAAAAAATACAGGTGTGAAAATGTTATGTTAGTTACAAATCGTGCTGGCATCGGTATTAAGTTGATGATACATATAAATGAACCAGTGACTCTAATACTGTACACAGGGCTTCCTCACAAAGTTTTACACTCCACAGCTTCAGCTATATGACAAAGTATACTTATTCCTTCATATTTTTAGGATAACATTATTCGTTTTTGGTGTGAAGGATTCGGGAAACTCGAAATGAACCAAAACGCCTGAACTTGTCGCTACGATTAGAGCATACAGTAGCAGTACCTAGAGCGCTCTAGAGTAAACTTTGCAGAACATTAATTTGAAGTTTACTTAAAAAAAATAACTCAGAAGTTGTCTCCAGCTGACCGATAAACATCACGGAACTGTTTCTACGTGATTCTTGTAACCGATAACTAGGTGCGATCCAGTTCCGCTTATAATCAAAGAGGTTGTTCACTGAGGTTTAGAAAAGTTTCCTTACGCCTACACAATATATGTAGAGCTATGCAAGACGTTTCCGAAAAGTTTCAGAAGTTACAGAAGGTGTAGTTGCCAGAGCGTGAAGCGACTGCCATCAATCGGAGCTGATTTGTGACGCGTAGTGTCAATTCGCCCTTCTCCATCCACGAAGCAATCTGCCTCGTAATATAATATATAATATATAATAAATCAAATCCTGTGATACCTATCATATAGTAACAACGTAACTCTTGGCAGATGGTTGAGTGGATCACATCTCCGCTTGTGCGAGTGTCACAGTAACTTCGCTTTGATCTCGTTCTGTTGACATTATAATGAAGTTGTTAATTGTGTTCAATACTTCAGTAAGACTTGTACGGTCTGAAGCGCACTTGAGACCTTACAACTCTTACTATTCTATTTTTAATGAGATATCGATATTTATTACAAATGAATCCCGGTTCCGGCAACATACTTCCGTGAGGCATGCTCGGCCCTGACTTTCCGGAACTCTGGCTGGACAGCGTTCTTCTGGGTAGTCCATCTGAAGTCCTTGGCGCGCGAGATCGTGAGGTCGACATAGAGCGCGCCACCGGCTTCTCCGGTGCACTTGGTTTGCGTTCGCCATTCCTGACGGCACAAGCGTGACTACACAATCTTGACACTTAAATCACAGTAACTGGGCGTGGACAACCTCCGCGTGATCACTGGCTTGCGCGGTCGCCGGGAAGCTCTGCGTGGTCTACAACACCGGTAGGGCAATTAAACTTGGTTACTAAGTAACCTCGCAATAATTGTACGGAGTAGGGCTGCCTAGAGTGGTACTCGTCACGACCATACAGGAGACACGTCCGCACGTGACGAAGGTTCGGCCAATGATGTACGGGTTGACAAAAAAGGAGTATATACCTGGTTTCATGGCGTTAAGCGAAGGCTTGTGCGGTGTGGTGTGAGTGGTGAATTTCCAGCTTTATGCAGATGGTGCTTGGACTTTTGGCTCCACTCCCTCTCAGCTACAAACACTAATCACAATAATCATGAAAGGTGATTGTGAGAATATGGGCTTATGGAGTATAAAATAAAAGTTTTATTATTTGAAACAGAAGTAGCGGTAAGTAACCAGAATTGACGGTAAGAGTCGTGGTACGTGATGCAGTTTTTGAACAAGCGAATGAATTTGTATATCTTGTTTACGTTTTTACCTGGAGTAGAAGGTATACAGTTAGCTGTCGAAAGAAAAGTGTGCGTATAGACCAGAATCAATGGAGCGTTAGTATCGTTCTTTAAAGTACGGTTTTAAGCCAGGGCCTGTTTTGATCATAATTTTTTTCGATGATGTGGTAAAATGCATTTACGCACTTTCACCGGCCTTGGGCGGGGCCTTATGGTATGTGGGGCTCGCGGCGCATTAAACAACAAAAACAACACATCTTCACGCCAGTTCCATGGTATGCAGTGAGAATGGAATCCCACACATCACGATTCTTACGTACCTGCCTTGCCTCCTCCACAATCATTACATTGAAGTGCGGAAAACCCATGAAAAACCAACGCGAGTGCCATCATTGCCGCCTTTGGTGAGTTGTTCCGGAACAATAAATCATCAGAGCACCACGACGGCTGGCCAGTCCCCTAAGGGGCTGACGTCTCCACTACAGAAGGGTTGCTCCTGACCACAAACTGTCTTGCCCAACGTTATTAGATTTGTCATATATTGAGGATGAAAGGAAGATGACATTTGATATATAAAGTAAAATTTACACGGCCAGGATGAGGACGTTGCGAAAAATATGTACCGCAATTCTCACCGATCGCATTGATAATAGTGAATATCGGTCGTCTTAGCGTTTATTGAAAGAAGCTTATGTCCAGCAGTGGACCGATAGGGGCTGATAATGAATGAAAAGAAAGTGAATGAATGAGGGAGAGTTTAGCCATGAAAGAAAGTGTTTTGTGATAATGAGCACGCTCTGTTTATTTGTACATGTAGAAAGAATGATAGATTAAAAGATAACGAAGCACAATGTGATTACGGAGTGATGTGTGTACTGGGAAAGACCACAACTGTCACATTATGACCAGAATGATCAGGTATTGTCAGAAGGTGGTTCCAAGAGATGGTAGCGGCTGATTTGGTTTTATTTAAATATTCCACTGAATATGCAAATCTTAACATTAATTAGCCTAAATTCATTACATACCGAGTTAACAAGCTTCTTGTCCTTTCTTTTTAATTAAACCTTATGATGGTGTCACCGGAATTATATTTTCATATTTTTCGCGAGCATGAATAGAGGTATCATCAGAAATGGTACTTAGCATTCAACATTGAGGGAGTTAATTTAAACATGGCCGGAATGGAGGAAATTTTACTAATTCAGGCCGATCAATAACATTAACACGTACACAAATCTACAGACACAGAACAGAAGACGTATGGACGCACAATATTATTACATTTATATGGACAAAACTACATTTAAATATTGATTAATTTATTTTCAACTAATGACTTAAACATCATCCGTCATAAAATCTTTTTACGTTATTGACCTATAAGTATTTAAATTCCTGTATGTTTTAATTTTGTTTTTTTTTTTCACAAACAATCGTACCAATCACATAGGCCTTTATGTATATATCCTGTCTAAATGACCCTCTTACTAGACGGTTATTTAGTTCCAGTAAGAGGTAGTGACATGCTGCTTTGCAACTGAAATGGTTGACGGCATGAACAGGGACCTTTCGCTCATCGTTGTCGCGTTTCGTGCGGTTTGACGCCCAGAAGGGAATCGGAAAGTAAGGCAACGCACGTGGATTTTTACGGGCATAATTAGTCATCAACTGGGACATGCTCTTAGAATCTCTTGGTTTCTACATTATGGTTGCCGCCGTCGATCAAAGCAGGAGCAGCAGTGTTGTGAGCGAGTGGTGGGCAAAGCCCGTCAGTAAAAATACTGTAAATGCAGTGTTAAATGGAACTGCGGCAACATACTCTCGGCAAACATTACTGACACAGTCGCGTGACAAAACAGTAAATTAAAAACATACTTGAAACTATTCGGAGGTGTCGCATGTTTTTTATCAACATAGACGCGTTTCCGCCCGGGCTGTTCTAATTAACCTACTTAATTCAAATTCATGTATCATTACAATAAAACATTACGGATTTTGTCGCGGTTTATCTAATTAGTTTTTTTAGGTCCACCCGTGACCATGGTTACTGTAAAGCTTCTGAAAATTGGGCTTCTTGGTTGAATAATTAAATAAACCGCTATGAAATCCGTGAAAGTATTTTTACTGTAATGAGTAAGTAACATTTGCGGAAATTTGAGACATAAATCATGTATCATTAACGACGAGGACGGCCTTCATAAAATATCGATAAACGACAGCAGCTTGAGAATGCATTCGGCGCGCAGGACCCCGAAGTGACTTACGTGAACAGTAGCTGAACCCTCACTCGGATACACCAGTACTTACGCTGTACTTACACTCTAATATCTAATCAATAAAATATATATTATAATTATTTATTTTTTATAACATAAGGGGGCAAACGAGTTATTGGAGCATTTTGATGACTACCGACGCCATTGACGCCCCCCAAAGGCCCAGCGGCTACTCACAAGCCGTACGAAACGCGACAGCGGCGGTGTCACTTGACGCCGCTATCAAGTGAGCTAGAGGTACTTCCCCGGGCGTGCCGGCTCTTACGTGGCACTACCTCAACCTAGATTATACTAACTTATTATTTAATATTATCTCTGAGAAAAGCGAGCAAAAATTCTTAATTTTATTTATCACTGGGTTCCTCGATGTGTGTATGTGTCGACCCAGATCGACTTCAATGCAGCAAGACACTGCCTCCAAATAATGCAATATGTAGTACATTACTTGTATGTGTTCAACAAAATTATGTGAAGGTAAAATACATAAGTAGTTAATTAGTTATAAGCTTAAAAATGATAGAATTAAAGAAAACATGTCATGAAGTAAGATTGATCACCATCATTATCCCCATTATCAGCACCTCTGTCCACTGCTGGACATAGGCATCTTTCGGTGAACGCCAAGACGACCGATTTTCTGCTACCCGCATCAATCCCGGACCGGCTTCTGCACGGAGATACTAAGATAAGAATAATCTTATAATAATATAGCATTGATATAGGCATTTTATTTATTTATATTATTATTGTAAATCAAATAATAATATTTATTATTTAGCTAAAATATGTTATCCTTTTTTTAGCCCAGTGTCCTATAATATCACAAGAACATTAAATATATTATTAAAGTTGTTACGCTTTGAATATTTTTTTCGTTCCAGAGGGTGAAGAATATAAAATACAGTTTTGTAACAGGTTGAATAATTCACGAAGTACTCAAATAAAAAAATCCGTGAAATTACACAACACTATAAGTACTGATCTCACAGACACTGCCGACACTCGCCGGACACTGCTCGATCTCTTCTTCGACGCTCCGCTAAACAACTACTTCTTTAACGTATTTCGTGATACACATTTTACACTGCGGACTTTCATTTATTTATTTCTTAATATGTAATTGTGTGGTGGAATCTGGAGGATGTTGCCAAGTGGTTATAAAGGTAGCTGTTTATAACCATCACGGGTGCGTACATTAAAGTATGTTTACTTTCATAAAGTATATTCTTTCATTACATGTCACCGAATATAATATGACAATTCATATTATATTCGGTGACATGAAAAAGAATAGGGCCAAGCGGGATGTTGTCTTACATTCTCTACATCAGCGATCACATCCTGACTCAGAACTAGTCTACATCACTACATCATAATCATCTGCTGAAAGTATTCTTACAAGAAGAAAATAGGCAATAAATTGTACATAACTTAAGTGCAATTTATTAAAAAACAATGCATAGAAAACCACGCGCACTACATTCTACGACATAAATCTCTGAGGTGTGCTCTTAATGTCAAAAGTTTATAGGGACTTGGCCAGCAACTGGATCGGGTGCGAGAGTGAGTGCGAGGCGCGAGGGCGGGCCGCTACTCGCACTCCGCGGATTAGCGATACATCGCCTCATGTTTTGAGCACAACACTAACAGGGATTAAGAGCAAAAAATAAACTTAAAGAGTATCGTCATTAGTTCCATTCCACGTTTCTGACAGAACAAGGACTTCGTATTTTATAGACAAAAACAAACACTCTTTTTGCTTTTGCTAACCTGATACTAGACGTTGGGATGCCCCGTATAAACCAGATATATTTTCGTCTTAACGATAAAACAAAACCTGGCGCTGTTAGCACAAAGGCCACGCTCTGAAGTTGCGTTCAGTTAGTTCATGCGCCTGAAGCACGCAGATCACATTAGAGCCAAGTTCAGTATGCAGGAGATTTATATCTGAGCCCTGAGGCGTTCGCTCTCGCTGCTAGTTTACACTGATAGACGTGGAGTAGGCACACCCATCATCATCGTCATACTCACCATCACGTCATCATATAGAACCTACGCTAATTAATCATGAAAGCAAGATTACATGATATGTTTAAAATCAAGACAGTTTTTGAGAGTCAAAATGAAGATTACACACTACACCTGTACTACAATACGTTGATCTCCGTCTCTGATTGTATTTCCGAATTCATTACGGATTTAGTATATACCTATTTTAATACATTTGACGAGTTATTGGCATACTATTTCAACTTTCAATGTATGCGATTTTTGTACTTTCATAATACCAGCATTGTTAAAATAGCAGTCTCAAAAATTACGCATGTTATAGCTTTAGAAGTGGGGCTAAATATTTTCTTTCACCGTTACAGAGCTTAATAGCTTTAAAATGTTGCCGCGTTCTTAGTTACCTTTATAAGCTCCTGCACTGAATTACGCTACAACTTGTTTACCATCAGCGACACGAACACAATACACCAGTCTCCACGACTCGTTGGCGTTGGCCGGATAGCCTTTTACTGTTAACGACGTAACCTACGGAGAACCTTAAGCCAGCAAGCTCGTAACGTCCAAATTAGTCAATTTGCAGATGATTTTCTTTGTTATGTGTCTTAGCGCTATATTAATGAGGAAACGAATGAGTTACAGTGTACTTATCTCTGAACTTCTCAGCGACAGTGCACCATGATGTTTTGAGAGATGTGAGAGAATTTACATTAAAAAACGGTCAAGAGCGAGACGAACTCGCTTTGAAGAGTTTCGTGGCAACAAACAAAAAATTCGCATACCTACCAAACCGATTTTGTTTCAACCAATTTCCGTTTAAAGTTTTTGTTGAAGTCTGTAATTCCAATTTGTCTACAATTTTTCCTCTGATACTTGAAAATTTAGAGGGGGACGCTTTTTATCACTTTAGACTATTTATACAGACCTACCCCATTGGTTGGGGTATCATTTCACCCCACACGTATATTACGTTAGCTCGGAAAAATAAAAAATTGCAAACATATTGGATACTTATCTCTGAATAAAACATCTGTTACATGCGGACGGATAAACGGACAGACAGACAGGCGAATAGACATGGCAAAATTATAAGGGATTCATTTTGCAAGTGACAAACCCTAGGTACGTAGGCTACAGAACCGTAAAAAGACTTTCCTCCTGCAGCTGCAGTTTCCGTACGGTCGATGTCAGTTAGCTAAGACAAACGTCGAAAACTATAAATATAATGCGCCTCAGGCATTTGAACAAGAATTTGCCAACAATTCAAGGAAACTATAGATATAACTTTGATAGTTTATGTAGTTCTTATCAACGACGTTATGAAGATGGCTTTAATTACAAAAAACTGGTTCACACTTGTTGATAGAGTTAAAGTACCCAGGACGGTATTTCTTCAGCAACTGCAAACAACTATAAACTAGCGATCCGCCCTGCTTTGCCCGTGCATAAGAGGGGTCGGTTGCTTGCTACTACCACAACAAATGTTACACTAAAGCTTTACTTGGGAACTGTGCTACCCTTGACGACACATCCAACAATATGAGTATCAATTCTGTAGATACTAAGGAAATTTAGCACGTACCAATATACATTATTGGAGACTTTGTTTCATAATTTGTACAAAATATTTATAACATATGACATTTAGCTTGTACACATATTAATATTATTATTTTAACGGGCTTGACGTACCACTCGTTTTCACCCCGGCTACTCATGTGTCACCAGGATCGGCAACCGAGTATCCTAGATTATGAGTACTTGATTGATATAGAGACTAGGTAAACTTACATATTCTTTTATTAAGAGATAATACATCATTTTGAAAAAATTTAGGAAAGGAGAATGGCATATCAAATGTACCTTAACAGTGACCTAGTGCTTTGCTATCAATTAGTTGAATCCACGGGGCACAGCTAGTTGAACAATAAATTTAGTTAGTTAATAAAAATTACTTTAAGAAAACAAAAACAAATTTTGTGGAAACATAAAGGGTATCAGGATGACCTTGACTTTATAATCTAAAAGTGTTATCATAAATCATTTCATTTTCCTATTAATAAATTCAATATCAACATTTTTCAATCTCACTTGAACGGGTTCCTTGCTGTATTTATTTGCACCTTCATGTTCTATTATCCTGATGGAAAAGCTTCGTAACAAGTGTAACATACCTGCCTTAACTTGTAGCAGGGCATATCGCATCCCTATGCACATTCAATTTACATTTCCAAACGGCATGAAAGTTTTACCTATTTGAGTGTTATCTTTTTTATTTACAAACCTCTCGGGGTTAAAAGTCTCCGGGTCTAAATAGTATTTGTTATCATGTTGTAATGGATATATAGGTAAGAAAATTGTAGTGTCTTTACTAACTTTGATATTTCCAATATGTAGAATAGTATCGCGGACACATTTCCGGACTTCATTGAGTACCGCGTCAAGGTATTTCATCTCCGATACTATATCGTAGCTAATCTTTCTCTGATTTTTTTCAAATGCAAGATCTATTGCTACTTGCAGACGTCGAAGTACTTAAGGATGCTGTCCTATTAAAATTAAAGCATGAAATATAGTTGACGCAGTTGGTTCAATTCTAGCGGTGAAAAAGAAGAATGCTTGCGCAGCAAGTACCTCATCTGTAGGTTCTATGACTAGACCTGTGTCCGAATCTTTTAAGGTACCATTTTCTTGTAAAGGAACACATATATCAGCAAGATCATGTTTTATTACCTTCTCAATTTTTCTTTGTCCTATAGCTTGGCTAATAGCGCCTATAAAGAAATCTTCATATTCAGAGAATATCCTTATTTTAAACAGTTTAAATAATGCCGGTGCAAATACGCTCATAATAAATTTAATATTTATCCAAAATACTGATTTAAACGCTTGCTGTGCCGTCTTTAAAAATGGAGATTCAAAAATAGATTTACTACTTATTCCAAATACTGCACCAGATATGGCAGCGCTGCAGAATAGCGATAATGTCCTGAATGTATTGTTGGCTTCTAATAACTTTGGATCATCTTTCATATAAGTAACGAAGTCTTGAGCACTCTTGTCCAGTATATAGTACATTGATTTGAGTTTTGTTGGAGTAAAGAGTGGACACATACTCCGACGCAGCAGTTTCCGTCTGTCACCATTCAGGAACAAAATGTTCCTAGCAAGTAAATAATCTTCATTTGTTTCCAGACCTCTGTGATAGAATGAATTAAAATCCGTTGCCATTACACTCTGGATATTCGTTGGATCTGTTACGAATAGTGCAGGTGAGAGTATAGAGCCCAGTCCTACAACTGGTTCGTTGGGATATTCTTCATAAATTTCTTGAAAATGTTCGAAAAAGGCTCGATCCTTTGTGAGGAAATCCCATGCCACTCCTATTAATTTGTGCCGAGGGTGAAATAAAACGCCGCGTTTCTTCCAATACCGTTCATTATATCTTCCCTTCAAGTAAGCAGCGGCAAGCACGATGAGAATTAGAATTAATAACAGCCAAGCGATCATTTTGTTAGGGAACAGATAGCACTAATCGTAATGATATATAATTCGTCTTTTAAACGATTTGACTATAAGATCGGCAATTGCATAAAAACACAATATATGTGAAATTAAAATTGTCGTTTGAGTTAGAGGACCCGGAAATGGCGCACACCTCACCAGTACAAGTCAGCAGCCACACGAACCTAGACGCGACTGACTTCAAAGTTAAAATGTAAACAGGAAACATTAGCATAGAAACCAAACTAAGCAGTTTACAAACCGGCTGTATCATAGATTAAATATATTTTGTTTTTTTTTTTTAAACTAAACAGGTTTAATACAAGTTTATTTAATATTATTTATATGATTCTATTTCCATGTTAATTAATCTAAATGTCTTAATGTAAAGTTAATATAAAGATGTCGTTATTCAGGTAGTTTATTTAACATCAATGCATTGTTATTGTTATTACGTGCAAAAGAAATTATATTCATATGAGCTGGCAGGGTTCTACAGAGGTGCCCGCGTTTAGGAAGGCTAAATGTTGGCCGACCATTCACCAGCTGGTGGGAGACGATCTTCGAGCAGCAGTCAGTCCGGGGCGGATGCGGGTGGCAGGAGGTGGCGTTCATTGGCACAGGTGTATGTGCTCCGGGGACCGATTAGCGCTGCTAATGATGATGTAAATTATCTAGGTAATATAAATTGCACTTTGTTCTATATGCACACGGCCGGGGAGGTACCAATGGCACACATGACATCGACTTCAACTTAATTTAAATAACAAAGTTTGTGGGATCGGAAAACTCACTCATACATCGAATGATTCGGCACGGAGAACACTTGAACAAGAAGTTTTGCCTGTTACACCCAACTCATTAGTCATAGATCTGATTACTTATGCTCGAATAGAGGTACTTGTATTTTTTATTGTGGATGAAACGCACGTTTATAACGTCTAGCAGAGATAGCTCCTCAGATGTGTAGTTACTTTAAAAATAATATGTGGTAGACCGAAGGAGCCAAGTCAAGAACGACCGACGAAGCTCCGACTCTAGAAATCAGTCGAAACAGAATCAATCGCGCAAAATCACTTTGATGAGTTAAGAAATAAATTATCATAAATCTATACGTCCTACACTCCCCTCGTCCTTTGCCGGCGGCGGTCACACTGCGCCCGCGTGTAGAACAACGCCTACTATATGCTTGGACTTTGGAGCCCTTGCCTTGTGACTGGTTGGTTCAATGATTTCATCTTAGAATGAAGACGGCAATAGAATGAAATGAGTACATGTGCTGTTAGATTGAATCAACTATTTAGTTTACAATCAAGTGAAAAAGTCCATGATAAACAGTATATTTACTATACATATACTATAAAGTGCACGCGGGCTAGCTTCTGTACCTTGCCCGTCGTGAACAAATCAATAATGTTTGTAGTGAACCAGTAACCAGCCCGGGGCAAGTTCCGTAACTCAATAACTCGCCGGATACGGCGCGGCCGCGGCGGACTGAATGCTCGCAATCAGCCCGCAGCTCTAGCTGTCGATAAATAGCTCTTCAGTGGACTTGCTCCTGTTAAGTAAAGAGTATCCTCCCACCCCATCCCCCTCAGCCGTACCGCCCGTACCGCTCAGGCCCGACAAGTGTCCGCGCGTCATTGGTGTAAAATGTTGATACTTGATTCCAAAAATATTTTTCAATTATTTTGTCCATTGTGGGTAGAATGGCTATGGGTATGGGGATAATTATCATACTCTTTATGTCTTCACTTTTTAAATATTGGTCGTATTATCCCTGTTTTTAGATCTTAGGTCTGTTGGATATTTCCAGACGCAAATGATGTATTTATCAATTGAAATATGACAGGTGATATGTCACGTCCGATAACTTGTAGGTCTGATGCTCGAATACCATCATATCCCAGTGCCTTGTCACATCTTAAAGATTTTATAACTTTCAAAACGGAATCTGGTGTTAACAGGAAAATTGTACATTGAATTATCCACTATGGACTGCGTGTCCTGCGATCCGGACGAGGATCACACATGCGCACGCATGACACACCCAATCGCTACTCACCACAGCTACAACACACCACACAACACACTGGCCCTAAATGGGCCTACATTTTCCTGAGCCAAGAAGCCAGGATGGCAAACCCGCAATTATTGCGGCCCCGTTACCGAGGGGATAGTCGTCCCCTTGCGACCCAACCCGGGTTATGAGGTCCACCTCGATGCCCGTAACCCCCCACAGTTTCTGTGGAGATGGCCAGCAGTGATTTAATTCCGTTACATAGGAGGATGTAGTGTCAAGCACTATGCATGGCTCTACCTCTTCCCATGCAACATGGCACTACCCCTTCCTCAACTTAGTATGGCTTCTGCAATAAACAAAAAGTTTGAGGGTAATTCACACACGACAGAATTGAAGTAGCATTGGATAGAATACTACGTACGGATAAGTCGTCAAGCCAATGAGATACTTCGCTACCCGAATGAATGGTCTAGTAATTATTTATACTTGAGTGTCCTTAGTGATGCGAATCACATACATAACTACCATAAATAACCTTGCTAAACCTTGCTAGTTTTTTTTATATCATATGAGGGCATACAAAAATTGGAGCCTTTTGATGACTACCAACGCTCATGGACATTGGCATGATTGCCCCCCCCCCCCCCAATAGACCATCGGCTACTTACAAACCGCTCGACATGCGACAGCGTCACTTATTTTAGGGCGGTATTAAGTAAGCAAGAGGTACTTCGGGGGGTCGTCACTTCCGTTGCATAGGAGTAGTTTAACAGGAGGCGTATCTCTCCGATCGCAGAGTGGCTCTCGAGAACCGGTCGGGGTCCGTGGAGTGGCGGCGAGTCGGGCGCGGCGTCCCGCAGGGTTCCGTTCTTGGA
>JAFELO010001118.1:162615-178620 GCA_017140195.1 Eumaeus atala
CCTTATCAATGGGCCACCGGCTACTCACAAACCTCACCAAACGCGACACTGAATTGTTTCCTTTACGGCGGTACTATGTGAGCGAAAGGTACCTCTCCGGTCGTGCCGGCCCAATTCCGTTGAACAGGAGGATGCAGTGTCCCACGAATGGTGCCACCTCCTCTGATGCTACTTCCTCCTCTGATGCTACTTCCTCCTCCTATACGGCGAGGCACTACCTCATCCTTAAATAAGGAATAAAAAAATGATAGTTTTTCTGTCACATTTTGTGTGTTGGTCCATTGGGCGTGATGGGATTGTAGGAGTGCAACGAATCTGCATAACAGGCGGATGTTAATGGGCGTCACTAGTCACCATTCGAAATGGCATCGATTTCTCGTTTGTCCCCCTACGCTACTAAAAATGCTATTCCGAAGCTCTTATTGTCTGCTTATGTCTTGCCTAACTAAAACTAAAACGTAAACTGCAGGTTTACTGAAATTACATTCACGTCAACATGTATTTGCCATGAATGACAATATGTCATTTAGTACTCGTATGTGAGAATATTATATAAAATGAAACCCTCAAATGTACGTAAGTGCTTAATTTTAGAATGACTGCATGGAATTTGATAATTATTTTATTTTTCAGTTCGGTATGGTATTTATAGCCAAAAATGTGTTTGGAATATTTGACGTAAATCATTAAACGTTACGCTTGTGTTAGCAGCAAATTCTTATGACAAGTTTAGTCTGTCAGGACTGCCACTAAAAGTTATTCAAGATAGTGTTCCTAACAAAAGTAGCCCTTGTACACAAAACATATCTAAATCCGACTTATATTTCCAAAGATTAGCGCGTTCGATTTGATATTACATATAATGTAATTGCTGGGTTACTAAAAATGCGCGTGTCGGTCACTCGTTGGCGAGACTGTCTAGATGCACGATATCTATGTCTACACGTAGGCACCGCGCATCTAGATTCTATGTAAGTATGGTTCGTGTGCGTATGACACAGGATGTTAAATTATGCATTTGCAGACCGATGGTAACGAGGCGGTTGTCGGTGCTTCAGAGGATACGATGTCGTGTAGAGGTTGCGGCGTGTTGATGTTTATATGTGTGTAGATCAGCGTTACGCAGATCTGCGGGCGGGACGCAGGTGTGTGAATTGTTGATGAGGTCGAAAAGCGATGCGCTGAGCGTGAGAGAGGGTATTGATGCAGCCGCTCAGTCGGAGTCGCGAGCAGATGGCATACGTAATGTCTGCTCATATTTATCATCTCATTTACAATATATTTTATATCAGAATGTTCTTCTTTTTGCTCCGTTAAGGTTGTCTAATAAAAGTATGTCTTCTAGCGAATAAGTAGGCGCTCTCTGATGATCTCGCTATCTGATGAATCAAACTTGCATGAAGTAAAACACCAGCGAGGTAGTCCTTGCACGTCCGTGTTGTTGTGGCTCGTCACTTCTCTTGCACAAGTACGATCATGGCCTCATCAGGCGCCTAGCAGCGCGGGTCAACTTCCTGTCAACTTACTACTGCTCGTTTCAACTGTTTATCCTCTACAATCGAGTATAAATCTAAAGAAAGACAAAGTCAAGAGGCGGTCGCGCCTGCACATTACAATAGCAGGCGCCTCACTGTGAACCTCAACAAGGCGGCACAGAATTAACGGCTGTTCAATTATATTATGAAATGTACTAAACATGTTTTCGCTGATATTCTTGCCGTAGCATAATATAAGAGTGTGCTTATCGAACAAATGTTAAACTTATACATTTTTCCTGTATGTTTTATGTTCGACGTAATTCAACCAGCGACCCATCTATCTCCAAGGGGCCGCGTATTCACTATTCTCACGGAACGCGATAGCAAAGCCGTCACTTGACCCACAAAGGTGTTCAACATCTTGCTTGCTGCTCAACACGAAAGGTACTTCCTCAGTCGGTAAGTATAGCCAAGGTACTTCTAATTACATTTGACTGCTTTCAACATCCTCGTGTACAATGAAAATCTACATACATAAAAAACACATTACATTTCCCCATTTATCTTTCGAGAAGATACCAATTCTATTATGGCAATATCTTCTAAAATTTTATTTTCATTGCTCAAGAATAAGAGAGCCAGGACTGACGGACTTCGGACGGGCTACTACTAAAACTCTTCCAAACTAAAATATTTTAATGGAACGAGCTCGCTGTCATAAATAATGAAATCAATACTGAAGATGTGTTACAACCGAGAGACCGGCGGGCGACTACCTCGACCCCCTCCTTCGGCCCCGCGCTGCGGCAATTATTATAATCTGCTCAGCTAAATTGCTTGCACAAAATCTCCACATAATATGTGGAGAGTTCTATACTAATTAATACTATTAATTAGTACAGAACTCTTGGACGCACTCTGTTCTGGTTCACTGGTATACTTTAACGGCAGGCTACCATAATCTACAATCATATATCATCGTCCGCCACCATCTAGCACCATCTACCAGTATCCACTACCACCACTTTGCCTTCAGATTTGTCGGTAACTAAACATACATTATATTAACAAAAGTCAGTTAACGCTAATACTAGGCCTTAAAATTATTATACACACAACATTTAAAACCATTTTCTATTGCACAAAAGTCAGTGACGAAATGTAAATGATACACAGAACGAGGGAGAGAAGCAAGTTCAAATAGCATTTTGTTGAATATTTTTTTTTAAATATATATACTTTAGAACGTCTTACAAAGTGTTAACATAATTAAGATTTTATTTAAAATCTCTACACTATTTAGACTATTATATTTAAACCTACCCACTCTATAACCGCTTTGTCGTCGTCTCCCCCTCCCCCCATTATTTTTCAGGTAGCCAAAGATTTTCATCAAATGATGAAGTCCTTGTGTAGACGAGTATTTTAAGGGGTTAGAAAAAACATTTTATCAAACTGGTGTAACGGCATTGGAGAAGCGCTGTACTAAGTGCATCGAGGTAGAAGGAAACTACGTTGATAAATAAAATTGCTTTAATGTCGTTTCGGATGCTTATCAATCACGCTCCGTATACCTTCCAAATTTATTACAATTTATTTCTTCACATTTTTTTCCCTTTACTATTGAGACCGAACTTTGATCTGTGGGCGATCCCTAGTCGTCAGAAGTCTACAAAGTTAATCTCGCAGTTAGTGGCACAGATACGAGAAGTTAAATCTGCCAATTATGTTAGAGAACTTCGTCGCGAATGTAAAGTGGCGGGATTCTCTTAAAAGTGAAGAATGTTCTTCCCTCCCTCTCACCTCTTCCTTCTCCCTAGTGGGAGAAGTTCGCCTGGTCGAGGTGTGGTATTAGCCCGCCGCTAATAAATTGCTATTCTTAAGCTGAGTTATTGAGGACGCTGCCAGGAGAAGTTTCGCGGTAAATTTCCTTCGTTAAAACACATTGAGGAGATGTAATTGATATGCGAGGAGGAACGGATGGCGGTGGAATCCTTAACCTAGTCAGATTAATTAACCTTTAGCCGTCAGCCGTCAGCGATAAAAGCGAATGGTGTTGATTGAGTGTAAGAAACATGGCGTTATTCTTAAAACGCTCATATATCAATTCATATCAGAGCTGAGATAGAAAACAGCCAAATGGTACCATTAAAGTATGTTGTGAATCTTGACATCACAGAACAAATTAAATAGTTTTCTTTTTAAGATATTTGTATACAGATACAAATATTTATGAAGTTTGAATACAACATTAAACTACATTAGTTTCAAAAGCCAATTGTTTTTTCAAAATATGATTACACAGATTTCGGCCTGAAATATTGCTGGTCGATGGTCGCTCGTTAAGCGCTTCCCTCTCTGACATTGAAAGCAGCATATTCGAGACGCAGGATATATCCATCGCAATAATCATAACAGGCAAACTAGGCAGCGGTAAAGTGTCCTGGCCTGAGGCCGTGCCTGTCCCGGGCACGGTCACTGCACCAAGTAGGAACTACGGCAGCTGGGGCCGCAACTACCCGGTTATTTATCACAAAATCAGAACGCAATTTCGAAAGACTCTACTAGAATTAAAACAAATTCTTCGCACAAGAAGCGCTCGTCAAAGGTGTATGTGACTTAGACTGCCGCGAGGAGACGAATATCTAGGTTATACATACTGAAAAATCAGCTCAACAAACTCGACCTCATATAGGGTTTAATTTTTCATGTTAGTTCATTCAATTGACGTCGTCGCAAAATGCTACTGGGTATTTTTTTTACTTCAACAGACCGTGTTGGAGTAAAAAAATAGCTCCAAACAAACCTGAATGGCAATATCTAGAAAGTCCATCCTTCGGCTCTCTTCTCTTTTGCGCAAGAGAAAGGAAGGAAATAGAAGGATCGCCTCTAATTTTACCACCAATCTTTAGCTCTGGAACACACAACTTAGGAATAAGATGCAACCAACATATTAACGAGATTCGGGATACAGCACACGTCAAAGGCATAGCTCATCCCAGCAACTATTTGCCAACTAGGAAGTTATGTGTGGGCATCAAGTACTAATTAACGTTTTTGCATTAGCGTCTGCTCGAGCTCAATCGCCTAACGTGTGTGTGTTAAAATTACTGGAAGATAAAAATATATAATCTAAGTAGCAATTGTCAACTGAATCGTTTATCCTCAATCAAACATAAAAATTATCGCATGGTTCAGTTACTTCCGTATATATACGAAATGACGACGTAAACCAACAGACACGCACACCGTAACAACTTGTTTATGTTATCATATGAGCGCTCGTATTGTAGATGAATGTAGGAAAGATTAATGACGAAGAGCAGTTATTGAACCACAGAGACATGTATACTTCTTTCAATCATTTTCGTGAAACAAAAAGACTCAGCTTAGAAGGTCGACGTGAGTATTGTTCAAAGACGCTCCTTCTCCGAACCATCTCACCAGCACTTCCATCAAACTATTTACTTTTCAATTCAGACAACTCATTCTTATCTTGGAGTATTTGCAGTAGAACAATTCGATTTCGATTCGTATAAACGTGGGTATTGTTGTATATATATGCTCGTTTTGTGTCGTGCTTGCTTTTTGGCAAGTTTTATATATATATGGACACTTATTGGGGAAAAGCTAGAAGAAGAACAATAAATAATTTATTAAGCAGGAAAGTTTATGTGATATTATAAATCATGTTCACCAGGGCAGCGACCGGCTGTAGTAGCGGCACACTAGCTGACAGGAGGGTAGGGGTTTACTCCACAAGAAGAGATGGGATTATAAACAAGCAATAACTACTGATACAAAATATAGACTCTGATCACTCGTGTTTATCAAGACAAACACGCCACATAAAACCTTATGTCTTAATTGTTATTATAATGATAAAATATTTTTATTTATGTAATTTTTGTTGTTTGTCTTAAATAAAAAAATCTGAATGGATTAGAATGTTTGATACAGATATTAGGTTACAATTAAATATATACAATCTGGGAATTACAATCTGGGAAATAAAACCGAGGGGCCAAGCTAGTAATAATAGATGGCTAGTAACGTTGTGGGCCTGCGAAGATCACGAACGTAAAACTATAGACTGTTCATCGGCAAATAAAAGAGGTCCGTCCAACAACGTATAACGCCCAGTGCTGTCGGTCTGTCCATCTCGCACTTGTGTTCGCAATCTACATACGATCACGGGTGAAGTTTTATTGTTGGACGACACACAACCACGGACAGACTAACATGTTTGGCAGTGTCATAAGCGCATATCATTTATTTCAGCACAAATCACTTTGCAGGCTTTTAAAATACATAATCGTCGTCACCCTATTCACTTTACTTACTGTAAATATGTTGCGAAAGTAATTAAAATTCTACTGCATTTTAAGTAAGACTAAAATTCTACTTCATTTTTTGGTATCTTATTGTAGATGCGTGTACCTACAGTGCCCTTTCCTATTTTGTTCTATTCTAAATGATTATTGAACGGGCCTCTGTGCTGTAATATGATATGCAACCGAGTGGAAGGTAACAGCATGCTGCCCTTGTGAACGTGACATGACTGCGAAGCGCAGCGCAATACGCATAAGATTGTGAATCTCGAAAAGCTTCGGCACTTTTCACGTTTACCGTGACATGACTGCGCTTTAAGGCGTTTCAGTGCTACAAAGTTATCCAATCAATTCAGTTCATGATTCTTAATCCTTACTTCAGCGTGAACCTTTTCACATACCTACGCCAATAATAATAGTTATCTGATGACTTCTCACACCAAGTTAATCCAGCACTGGGCTAAGTACTGTAAAAATGACAGAAATATATTTAAGATTTTTATTATGTAAAAACATATAAAATATCCAAGACCTAAGCGGAATTCGAACCTTTAACCTCCTGCGTAACGAGTGAGGCGGACACACTAACATTTCCACAGCCCCAATCAATCTGGGGTGCTGTAAGAAACGGCGTCCGCGTTAATACAGCGTTATCCGGCGAACACCGCCGCTTGGCCGCCATTCTGCGGGATAGAAATTGCGTATCACACCTATGCCCTGGAGGATGAACGCCTCCTTAGGTTTGTCATTAAGTGAATCCCGACAGAGGTCTCCATAGAGAGAGTGACGGCTGACCTAATAAGCCATAACATCCCGGTACGAGAGGTACACCGGATGTACCGTCACTTAAAAAATGGTGACGAGAAGGCGAACGTACCATACAATATGGTACTCGTCATACTTCCCTTGACTCCAGAGAGCAAGGCGATACACGGTATTAAGGCGATATGCGGACTGACGACATGGCGCATAGAGCCAGCTAGCCAGAGGAAGGCACCGGAGCAATGCCACCGGTGCCAGCTGTATGGGCACTCGCCACGCAACTGTTATGGACGCCCAAGGTGCGTCAAGTGCCTGGGCTATCATGGCACGGCGGACTGTCTAAGGGACAGTACCACAAAGGAGCCTCCAGCATTGTGTGCTGTGCGGACAAGTTACTCACACGGCCAACTACAGAGGGTGCCCGAAGGCCCCCAAATTCTTTAAAAGGAGGGTACCTAAGCCCCAGGGCATCCCCAAGCCGCTGCGCAGGGGAAAAAAGATACGTAAGCAGGATAATTTCATCCCTGCCCCCATACCCATCACCAACGCGTGGTTCCGCCCGCAAAAGGCCGCGTGGCCACCTCCAGCGCCGAGGCCCCAGCAGCCACAGAGGGCCCCGATGCCCGAGGCATAAAGGTGTCAAATGACCCCGGCTCCTGTGCCCCTGATGTCTCTGACGTCCCAGGCGCATCAGCATCAGCCCCAAATGCCCCCTCAGGGTGGCAAGGGAGAGGACATAGCCGCCGACTGGGAATTCCTGGCTAATTTCCTGCGAGCAATTGACCTACGTGAGGTCAAAGTGTTCGCGAATAAAGTGAGATATGGCTCCATGTCTGAGAAGCTTCAGGCTCTGGAGGACCATCACGCGTTGGTCGAGACGATCAAGCGCTACTCCCACTAGGCCTACAAATGGCAACCACGGGAAGGATAAAACCCCAACTCGTTAAGACTAGTGTCGTTTAACGTAAACGGCCTTAGATCTAACATCCTTGTCTTGCGGGATTTCCTCCCGAAACATAAAGTAGAGACCCTTCTAGTGCAGGAAACGTTTCTAAAACCTAGCCACTCAGACCCGCGTATTTGCAATTATAATATTGTTCGAAACGTCAGTACCCGTTTCCGTACAATCATCTATTACAATTGATCCCTTCATTGTATCCCTCTCAACCCACCCCCTCTAGAAAATCTAGAAGTATCGCTATGCAAGCTATGCATGACGGGCCATCAGCCCATCACCATAGTCTCTGCATATCAGTCAGGCTCGAAAACGCTTCTAGTTAGCGACCTCAACGCTATATTCGAAAATTTAAACGCAGATGACACAATAATTTTAGCTATAATAACAGTCTGTCCTTAGAAAATATGTCGATGGTCGTAACATCATCATCAACGCTCCGTATATCGCAACCCATTATACTCCGAACGATAATATACGTTCACCTAGTATAATCGATATAGCACTGGTTAAAAACATTTCACTCGTAATAAAGACGGCTGAAACGTTACACGAGCTTAACTCGGACCATAGACCCGTTTTAACAGAAATAGGAGATGAAAAAGATCATCGACTATAAATTACCAAAAGATAATTTAGATAATGTCGAATCGAGTGAACTCGATAGCATCCCAGACAGTATAGACTCTCCTCAAGCCGCTATCGTGGCCTCAACCTTAGTAACCGCACTACTGGTTAGAAAAATAGGAGAATCGTCAAGAGAGATCTCCACCGTCCCAGAGGACCGTTTAGCTCTCTCTGACGACGTTAGGGACCTAATCCGTCGGAAAAATGCGGCGAAACGTCTGTACGATCGCAACGGTGGCTAAGTGTGCAGGCTAGCTATCCGACAACTCTAAAGAGAAGTCAAAGAGGCTATACCCTAATAATACAGTTCATAAACGGGAGATGGGATCACTTCGTCAGCGAACAATCTCCGTCTCACACGGCCTACTGGCCGTTAGCGAGGGCTATGAAATCCGAACCGGTGGCTCAAATGCCACCACTAAATCGCGAAAATCGATTACCTGCACTAGAGGATGACGAAAAAGCGGAGTGGCTAGCCGACACACTAGAGATTCAATGCACAGACCCCTCTAGCTCCCTCCCCACAGACCCCTCTCTCATAAAAGAGGTAGAAAGTACGGTAACGGCCCGACTGGCAGTGCCACCGGATGATGATGATGAGATCATACGTCTGACGGACACTGAAGAAGTAAAGGATCTAATAAAGGACCTTCACTCAAAGAGGGCCCCCGGGCCCGATGGAATAACCAATAAGGCACTGAAACAGCTGCCTCCCGCTATTATACACCTCCTAGTGTGCATTTTTAAGGCCCTTCTGGCGCAATACACTTTCCCAGACGTTTGGAAGGAAGCCATAGTGTTCGGCATACACAAACCGGGGAAAAACCAGCCCATAAGTCTCATAAGCTCGCTAGGTAAAATCTATGAAAGGATAATTACACGCGCCTTAAAACCGTGATAAGAGAGAAAACCTATTCATAGAGGAGCAGTTCGCATTTCGCGACAGCCACAGTTGCCCACAACAAGTACACCGCCTCACGGAGTAAGTACTATCGGGACTCAAAAGACAGGGCCGGCCACGCGGCACGGGCGCTGTCTTCTTTGATGTAGCAAAGGCGTTGGACAAGATTTGGCATCAAGGACTCATCTTCAAACTATACCAGTTAGGACTGTCTGACAGGCTGGTACTGATAGTAAACAGCTACCTAGCGAAAAGGCAGTTCCGCTAGTGAGTGGAGGGCACCCTGTCCTCCCCTCGTCCCCTCAGAGCCGGTTGTCCGCAAGGATCGTTTCTCTCTCCCACCCTCTTCAATCTGTACACCAGCGACATACCGCGATACCCCAGCGTCCAGCTGGCGATGTCCGCGGATGACACCGCACTGTACATTAGACACCTCCCCAACTACGGGCCAAACTATACCAAAAAGCCGTCACCGAACTCGGTGAATGGTTCTTAAAATAGAGAATAGAGGTTAATGCGGAGAGGAGTAAGTCCATACTCTTCTCACTAAACCACCCCTCGCAAAGACAAGGTAACAGGCCTCCCATCCTGCTCTACGGTAACGAGATACCTAGAGCAGAGACGGTGAAATACTTGGGAGTGACTCTCGATAGGTGGATGAGCTTCAAGAATCACATACATAACGTTCTGAAAAAGGCACGATATGTCCTTTTTAAACTTTATCCTCTCATAAACAAAAAGAGCAAAATGGCGTATAGACATAAGCTCACTTTGTATATTACATGCATTCGACCGATCTTGTCGTATTGCAGTGCAGCATTCGCGCACATATCCCCTACCCAAATAGAACGTTTGCAGAAAATGCAAAATAGATTCTTACGCATGGCTACTGGATGCCCGTGGGATTTCCGAAACATCGACCTGCATTGTGACTTCCAATTGACCTCGATAAAAGGACACTTCAAAGAGCTGTCTCAAAAGTTCTTTGACCGTGCCCTTAATCCCGACGTTATTAACCGACTCCCATTACCGTCGGGCGAAGCACGTATTGCACGACGCCGACGACGCGATCGCGATAGCAGTAGCTAAGTCCGTCCAAGAACACAAACAAAGAAACACCAAGACACGCTCCCGCTGTAAAATGCCAATAGGGCTAACTAACGGTTAGCAGTTTTTAGTCGGTAGTAGCTATCGCTTCACGACCTCAGCCCGAAAATCACTTCAGGCCCCCTTGGGTCCGCTGGATGGTGCGTAAAAGCATTTTTCCTGCTAGAACAATACGATATACACCGCTCGTACCGGTCGAGCGATGAAATCTTACATATAATGACACAGTTATAACATATGACTGACAGAAAGTCAAACTCACACACCGCTTACGGAAACGAGCCCGGGTTCGAATCCGTAAGTCGAGAACTTAGATTGATAGAAATAAAATAACGCGAATTTAGAGAGCTCTAATAATAAATAAATGAAGAATACAGCTTTAGCCGATTCGTAGCGCAAATCGATCCCCTCCGTCAGAGGGGGGGGGGGCGAGGAAGTCGGCCTCCTCAGATAAGCCAAACATTAAACGAGCTCAATTATCCTTATCCACGACACCGCAACTAAAACGGCATCGTGCGCGCGCCGTCCCACTAGAGTGGGGAGGGGCACCGCTTCCCCCTTTTCGGTCCCGAAAATAATTACTATAGGGTACGCCCACAATCAACCCGGTTCATCTCTTCCCATCTGCGGGAAAAGAGGGGGATCTGGTTGAGGCTGGACTAGCGCCGCCAACCAGTATTATCTACCTCCGAAAAAAAAAAAAACTTACCGTATGAGTGTCTTTACTCGACACGGAGCATGTTTTCCTCTATTCACGGGCACACCGATTACTTGCATTTAGATTGTACTAAGCCACTCTCGCGTGACCCCGGACTCGCCAGCTCCTTTTGTTGTACAACTTTTCAAGTTTCATTTGAATACACTTCCTTTTGTAACTTTTAACCTCGATATTTTTGTCGTATAGAAACCAGTTTTAATTAGCCTCGAGCAACCTTTTTTAAAAACTTGAAAAGAATCGTTGTAAATGCTTTGAACATTTAAATTAGTCTTTGATGAATATTATTATATTAGATTTATATATATTATTAGACTGATTGATGATGCAGGGAAACGCACTTGCGCGCCTTCACCGGCCCTGGGCGGGGTCCAGTGGTGTGTAGGGCTCGCGGCATAGTTCCGAATACCAGCAAAAACCACCGCGAGTGCCACCAGTGCCGCCTTTAGTGAGGTGCCCCGGTACAGCAAAGAGACCCCTAAGAGACCGACGTCACTTCCACAGATGATGTTGTCCCGCACCACAAGACAACCCCACCAACTTTAGGACAGTGCAATAGGGTGAGGTTCTCATCCTCTCCCCTTGCCCCGTGTTCGAAAGCGCCGGATCCTTTTTCTCTTTTGAGACCTCTTAATAATATGAGAGTAGATATAAGAGATTGTCGGCATACAGCTGTAGCTATGAGCCACGTTTATGGAAGAAGCAGATAAGGAAAACTTCGTGGGGGTCCACTGCGGATCGGTAGAAGATCTCTGACTTATTTGTAATATAATTTACATTTATTTTCAAATACACATATCGAGAGTCTTCACATCTGTTTACAGGGCCGCGACATCTCCGGAGAAGAACTCGTGCCGTGTCCTAGAGTACGCCACCTCTGATGTCACTCACTTTAACTCTGGAGAGGTGGATACATCGTCCACTATTATCCTAATCATTAACGGACAGGACTTCATAACAAGCATCGACCAAAGAAAGACGTTATTACAATATATTCTAACAAACTGCCTTCCAAGGCATTTAAGAGATTAACAGCTCATAAGATGAAATTGTAAAATACCCATCATCAGGTCGTCCTCAATAAATGATGGGGACGAGACCCACCCACTTCGGAAATATTGCTCCATTCTGCATTTCTGGTGCATCTGGTAGATCTCCTTAACAGCGACATACTCGTAATTACATTGAATGCTCGGCTCTTAAAGTTGTGACGACCCGAGACGACAAACGACTCATAGCACAGTTTTCTAGTAAGAGGTAGTACCATACTGCATAGCGGCGAAATTGGGCCGGTGCGATCGGAGAGGTACCTGTCGCTCACATGATACCGGCGTAAAGTGAAATCTTCGGTGCCGCTAACCGTGCGGTCTGTGAGTACCTGGTGGCCCATTGGAAAAGGAAGAATTGAGGGCAAAGCGTCTGTACAATAACTATGCGATTGCTTGTTTGTACATATATAAATATCCATGAGTTAGGGGTCCCGCCCTGCGACCTCCGGCGTAACACGCGGACTAACGTTACGTCACGCCAACTGAACCAGTCGGTTATATGGAATACAAAATAAGGTTTAGTGAAAAGTGTCTAACAAATTTTATTTAAGTACAATGATTTAATGTAAGAAAGAGAAAAAAAATTTGTTCACTTTAAATAGAGGATATATAGAAGGAGAAACAGAAATCTTTACATGGAATAAACGTAATAAGAACAAGACGTATCGAGAAAAAGTCTTGTTACGATTTTCGCAGTACCGCGCGATACTTCATTCCAATAAATGATAGTGTGAACATTATATGAGCACGTCCACGCAATATTCATCCTCAATACCAGGATGTTCGTAAATGGTGAAATTTATGTGCCCAATAAAAGTGCGCAGTTATGGAGCACATTCACATTTAGGAAGCTCTAAACACGGTCCAATTTCCCGCAAATAAAAATGGGCGTCTATAAATATATTTTTTCATTAGGAGGACGTCTGCCCTCCCTCTCTCGCGAGCTCATTACCACCTGCACTGAGCATAATATCTCCGAGGTGTAGTAAAATTTTATACCAATATTATTACAGAGAGTGGCTACAACTTCGGTAATTAAGTTAGAAATTAAGTACCGATTGCTTTATTTTACTTACTAATATATCTGGAATTTATCTAGGCCATTCAAATTTTCCAGTAAATTAAACAAAAATAGCCTTCAATAATTCCGCATATAAATATATAACGATTTCGTATGTTGATAATCAGATAAATTGTCTCGTTATTAGCAGACTGCCTCAGGTGGAGGTAATTATTTTCAACTCATGTAGCTCAATGTACGGGATGGCCCTAGATTTTCTTGATATTACCTATTGTTCGGTACTATCAAGAAAATCTAGGGCCATCCCGTCGCGAGTGACAGTACCTATTGTTTTTACTTTATTTTAGCTAGCAGTATTATGAGTATATTTAGTGTTACGATAATATTGAACAGGTCCATTAACAAGACTTTTTAACAATTGACACAATGTCAATGACGACGGGGCACGCCCCGGGGGAAGTTCGGGTCGATATCGTAAAAATGCTAAGTGAGTGCATTCGTAATAAGATGGATGGTTGCCAGCAGCCGCCATTGAACTACATTGTGCCGCGCTCCAATACTTTATATTACAATTTACTGTCGTAGGTAACAAATAAACATAAAAGCTAAACGCGGCTCTGTCTGTGCCGTTGTAGCTTCCGCTATCGTTATAGGACTCCGACTTAGAACTTCGTGGCAAACGCGATCTGAATATTCGATGTTATATAATTATTTCGATATACAGACAGACTTATTTTCCATAATATATAGCCTCAAGTCATCTTGGAATTGTAGCGAGCTATTCGGATAATCAAACGATTATACACATCCATCTAGCACGAGAACTTCCTTATAATATGTAGCGGTGGTTGCGGCAGCGTATCACTATACGTAGTTTATACTCTGTAGTTATGACATTGATACGTTTGAGGAGATGAGATCGAGTCATCAGTTACAGTACGCCCACAAAATAAATCTACCAACCGACGAGATGGCACTGACTCTTATGTTATACTTTTGATTATTTTACGCATTAAAGAGTATTTACACTGCACACAACTGAAAAGACTACAAGCACACATGGTCAGGCGGCTCCACTCAACCCCGACTGCACATTAGACTAAATTATTTCTCTTCTCTATATTACTTTAACAACTGCATTTCAACTCTGCAACTGCAACTCATGTTGTAAAACAGCTGACTTGCATGTTGCCTAGTGAGATAAGATATATTTTATACATGCTTTGTTGAAGTAAATACTAAACCTATGTCTAGTGGAGTATACATATTCTACAATAATACGTATGTACAATTGGTACTTTTAACTTTTAATTCATATATACATATTTATATATCTTAATGTTCAAAATTTGTGATAGTTTGTGTGTATATATCATTGTACTAAGGTAAAATCATCCATTACCACGGTAACCAAAATTGGCATTTATTACCAACGTATCAAACACTTATTAAGTATTTATTTTTAAAAACAATAAATTACGCGCTATTTTCTAATAACAATAGTAATATTAGAATGAAGAAAGATTTGATTCTTTGTTTGAAATGAATGGGCTCCCAAACCACTGGAATAACTTAAAAAAATTTTCTCCGTTGGCAAGCCACACTGATGTTTCATTTAAAAAAAACATTAAAATTTGAATAACCTAATCCAAGGTATAAAAAAAAACAAACAAAAAAATTCCCTTCAATCGCGTGCGCTGCGAAAACTATTAACAGAACAAAATAATGTATTACAATTTCTCCGAACAAACCACTACCTAAAAAGATGTATTACAATTTCTCTGGACACATCACTATCTATAAACATGTATTCCAAAATGATTTATTTTTTACCTTTTGTCAGGACACATCACCATCTATAAAAAATTACGCGACAGCATGTTTTATAGTTACGTCATTGTAAGCGTCCTTTTATTTAAAGAAATATTAAAACACCACTGCACGAAAAGTCTCTTTATTCGCACCTAGGTATTAAAATTAATAAATCTACATACATATACTATTATTATATAATATATTATTATATTTTAAATGGTTCGATTCATATCACGAGTTGAAATAATAGAAGAAACTCCGATCGGCTTTAGCTATGCATTAAAGTGGTACAGGTGAGGTCAACACCACGAAATAAAAACCGGTGTTCTAACAGGAAAAGAAGTAACTTATTTTTCAAAAAACCAACCCCCAAAATATTGAAATTGGGGGTGACAGTTAGTATACAAATGGAGTCGAAATACTGAAAAAAAAAACGAAAGATATTGTATATGTACATACGTGTATTGCAACATCAGTAGCCCAAAAACATAAAAAATGTTGTCCGTAGTTACATTATAGGGTCGCGGGTACACCGCTACATGCTATATTTTATAGTGATTGTAACTCGACGCGAAGCGAGGGCGGGTCGCTAGTATAATAATATTTTGCAATATTTAAAACTAGCTCTATACTTAACGCATACGTTTAAATTAATTGGTTTATGTGACTTGTGCTCGCGTTACAATGCACTTCATACAAAATAGTGGCTATTTATGTAAGTGTTACTGTAAGTGTTTTAACACATGACGGCAAGGGTACATTTTCTTTAGATTTAATGAGACTGTTATTTTTTTGTTTTTATGTTCATCTAGTTGTACGTTGCGAAATTTACTTCATTGAGATATTATATAAACACACATAATCACCAATAAATAAATTCTCGGTGTTAGGTGCTCAAAATGGCCACATTTATCTTAATCCGAGCCAACATCCATAACAAATTAATTAGAACGTCATCTAGACCTTCTTATAATAAAATAAGCAAGCAAGATTGTTTGCTTATTTTATTATATAATTTAATATTTTATTAGTAAACGTTACACAATTTTTTCTCATGTTTTATTATAAAACTTAAGCATTTAACGCCGTCGTATGTAAACGTCATTATATTTTTAACAAAATTTTGTGTACTCGAAATTGGTATTTGGACCGGATGTCAAAAATGAGTATTTGTGCTTTATTAATTTAATATTATTGTACTAATAAATTTTAATTTATACATTTGTTTTGATTTATTCGTATTC
>JAFELO010001118.1:179162-207919 GCA_017140195.1 Eumaeus atala
ATTTTGAAATCATTGATCTACACCGTCACTATAGGTAGTAAGATTTGATGTAACCAGTTTTATTTCTTCAATATATGTGGGGCCATAACTGCTAACTAAATCCCATAAAATCTGGCACCATCCAAAACAAGTAAGTACTATGTACGCTGTACTCATTTTTTTTTTGGGAACAGAAACTACCGAACATATTAATAAAATTATTACTACTTTGTACCTCTAAACTATAACAACACTAATACCTACCTGAGTAACTCTAGAATTTAACTCTGCATGAAACTTATTATAAAAAGTACCTTTTTTTCTTATAGCATGCGGGGGCAAACGAGCAATTGGAGCCTTTTTACGACTACCGACGCCCATGAACATCCACATAATTACAATGCTAATGCTTTGCCCTCCTTTACTACTACTAGTCGTCCTATTGAATGCCACCAATAACTGGCGAAGTGTCAAATGTGACGCAGTTGCCGCAGTCTCGATCGCGGCATGTATCAACATCACAGGCCTTCATTCAGTTCATGTCCATGACGTTTATCATAAAGTACTATCACGACACGGTTTGGTAAATAGAAACACCTACACTTCCTTTTTCGTGAATGTTTTTTTTTTCCAGCAGTTGACTGCTAATGGTAATGATTTATCAAAAAATATAGGAATATGGATACAAAATATATCAAAAACATAAGGTAATGCTCTGTATATTGATGAGCATACTAAGTTAAACGTTATTACGCATGCGTCCAGTTGCCGAGCTGTGAACTGTCGGATAGGTAATTAGCGGTGGTACGTTACATATTGTTACATCGGCTATAACCTCTCTCATCTTACTTCTTTTGTCATTGAAGTCAATAGCCAAGGCATATATCATATTATTGGACAACTTGGCTCTCCTGTCACCACCAGCTGGCTCAGTCGACAACAGGGTTTAAGCCCTGCCGAGGTCATGGATGTTCATATAGTTATATAATAACACCATCGGGTGTTTATTTCTACGTGCGAGACCAATATCACAATCTACAGAAATGGTTATCTAAGTAGGTAACTAATAGAACGGCACGATGATGTCCGCGAAGTTGTCGCTTACCGAGTGCGTGTCGCTCGCGCAGATTACTTGTGGCGTATAGCTGCACCCCATCCTCGCGAGCCGCGCGCCTGTACCACATCGTGTCGATGTCTCCTATCGTGACGTATTAACTGTAGAAGTTTAAAAATTGTCTCGTTGACGTCACTCGTGCGAAACGCAATAAATAACACAAACGAACCACATGCTTATAATTATGATGTCAAATAGTGTTGTTAATAAGTGTTACTAATAATACATTTAGCTATTGGCCGGATAAATTATTGCAAATTACCCGCAATGACTTAGGCAATCAGATGTCTATAGACGAAGTCAGGAAGACGTACAATCAGGTACACCAAACGCTCGTTTCCTGTGGCTATCCTTAAAAATTATATAAACGCAGCTCTCTCACTGCACTACAGTGAGTGTGGAGTAATAACACAACCGTACAACATAACAATAAGGTTTCTGTAACAAGCCCCAACGAAAATACCGCGATGAGCTCCGAGCGGGCGTCTGTGCGACGAGATAAGACGCCACGGGGATAGTGTCTGAAAATACACAGCGGGCGCGTTCAGAGGACACTGAACACTAGCTGCAGTTACTTGAGGTAAGCTGACAGTTTGTACACAAAAAACTGCTCGTGTTTTAAGTTTACGCGAATGTTAGCTACTACTTAGATTATCCTTTAGATTACTTTAACAGATTGAATCGCAGTCAATTTATCATGTGATATTCGGTGCTCAGTTATCTCAGTAGTCAGGTCTTCAAACCTACGTTTTTAGACCTTAAATAAGACTCTTAAAGTTTATAATATTATGTAAACTTGAATTATTCCATACAAACGTTAAAAATCTATATTACATGTCCCTGCACTTTCAAACCCTTTCCGTATCGGTAATATTTCATGGACATGAGAGCTACCAGCTCACTAAGTTTTATCTTGATTGTATCACTGTACACTGCCAGCCAGCCCGACCGGGTAGACAGCTCTCGATCACAATGTACCGCCGATAAGTGACGGATACGCTATCGAATTTCACACCACACGCTTTGTGTGTTTCTGGTGGCCCATAGGCCCATAGGAGGGCAGAGAGCATCTGCGTAGCAATTATGTCGATGTCTCTGGACGGAGCTATCAAAAATGTTACGACTGCTTGTTGGTCCAACCAATTGGTCCTGTTACTTCCGGTAACATATCAATCAATCAGGGCATGTTACTTTATACACACTTATTGTACCAGAAGGTGTTGCTATTGGTTGGCGGCGCTATCGCTCCCGCCTCTACAGTTCAACGGACTAGCGAAGACTTTTGCGTCTTCTGGTTTAGTGAGACGATAGAGGTACAGACCGCCCTCTTTTCCCGTAGATGGGAAGAGATGTATCGGGTTGTCGCACAGAAGTATTTAGCAAGGCTCCTATGACCTAAAGATGGCCTTTGACTTTCTAGACTTTGATGATTCTTATTTGATCTTCAATTCTATCGGTTTTATAATTATTATTTAACATACCTCACTTGATTACAATAGCAAAATATGTGTATTGAACAACGTGAGACATGTTATAGCGTCGAATCTTAAATGTGTTTACATTTTAAATAAAATGACCATAGATACTGGTCATTAGGAATCTGGTTCGTTTGCTCGTTTGTCCAGTGACCTTTAGCATCTCCGTTAGCATTCATACAGTTACGAGATTCGACCGATAGAGACATGAAAAAACTTTCATACCGTGCATTTACACGTGCGACCTTCCCGACCCATTTATTATTCATCGATCGTCGACAATGAAAGAATGTTCTGATACACTATACAAATTGTTCAATGAATGAAGCAAATAACTATTGTCCGTCCGTTCGCAGTAGATGACATAACGAACTTGTGTATTCTGTGGAGCGTGTTTCCCGCAGGCGCTCGCAATTTCAAATACTCGTCGAAGATAAGTTTGTTAGACGGCTGATATATTTATTTACGGCATAAATACGTTACATACAGAGTTCGACATATTTTTAATCGTTATTATGTTTTGTGTAACATCACTGTTCGTAAAGAGTAGAGAAGTCAGAACATGATGGCCTAAAAGTTTATAATTATTTTATAATATTAGTGGGATTAACATCTTCACGCCGATTCCTTTAACCGGTATAATCGCTCTATCATTGTATTAAGATGCTGTCGGCGAGAGTCACACCACGTATGTTTCGTTACAATTTCTTCTCGATTGTTATTGAATTTTCCCCGATGTCACAGAAAATTCAATTTTAAATACAAAGGAGCCATGATGCCGTCCTTTATATGCGCCTTCACCAGCCCTAGTTGGAGTCTATGAGGTTCGCGGCACATTATAGTACCGAATAACCGCAAGAACCACCGCGAGTGCCATCAGTGCCGCTTATGGTGAGGCACTCTGGAACTACAATTCATCAGGGCACCTCGGCTGCTGGTCAGCCCCCGGAAGAACCGACGTCTCCCCTACGGGAGAGTTGCCCCGCGCCATAGATTAACCCCAGCAGCTTTGATACATTGCAGTGGGGTGAGGTCTCCATCCTTGCCCCTTGCCCCTTGCCCCGTGAGCAAATGCATTTCCCCCTGTTACTGTTTAGTCTCCTCTAGGGATGTTAATAATCTTGTTCTTAAGAGGGGTACAAAGAACAGCTCCCTTGGTTAAATAGGCTTCACTTGGAACTACCCCAGGCTTTTGAGCCCCACCGCCACGATAAAGCTACAACCATTGTGGGAATCTATGATATCGTCCTGGCTCTATGATAGCTAGTAAGGATGTTCGGCCTGAATGTATAAGATGAAGGTCATAGGCCGGTGAAGACCGAGGTAACGCGAGACGTAGACACCAAGCCGCATGGCTCAAGAAATGTTTATTGGTTTACAAACGGCAAAGTTCTGTACGGATTTCTCAGTAGAAAGGATTTACTTCATGTGGTACTCTCGCTCAATATACTTAAATATTTTTGCTATTATAATGTTTCATTAATAAAGGTTTCAAAATTATAGCATATTATTTTACTATAGTAGTAACACGTGACTTTCTGGCCTCGTATTAAATTAGCGTATATATGATTGGCGTTTTATATGGAAGGAACAAAAAGTCGAATATTTTTGATATAACATTTTTAATTAATCAAAATATTAACCATTGTTTTCTATGTACTTTTGCCATCTCATAGGTACTTCATTGAATCCTTTACTAAAAAAACCAGTCGAACGGCAATCAGTAAAATTTTTGAAAGCGATTTGGACTGCCCCACCGGAGTTAATTTTTTTTCCCTTGCAAGAAATTAACCAAATTTCGAAAAAAAAAATGGTAATCTGTTGGAGCAAGATCCGGGATGTTTGGAGGATATCTTGGACTTTCCAATTGAAGCTCTTCTATTTTGGTAGCTGTCTGTTGCGCAGTGTATGCTCTAGCGTTGTCGTGAAGCAGCAGTGGCGTGGAGTGATTCATATTTGGACTTGGATTTTCATATTTAGGCCGAAACATTGGACATTCATATTTAGGCCGAATTCAATACTGAATGTCCCGACACTAGTGCGTAATTCCTGTAAATCTTTGAATGAGCTTTTGATGGTGTAATTTGTATTTGGAATATTTTGTATTGGTCTCCCATTCCCTTGGTTTCATCTTCCAGAATCCTTGATTGAATGTATTTTACCTTCAGTATAAATGTTGAAAAGTGTGCCTTGACGTGACTTCTCTTACTCTTTCACAATATGTCTGCACTCTCCGTCACCTCGTGCTCAACTGCTGATGTGCGCATATTAGCCGTTTGCGCCAGTATAACGTATATATGGGAGGTATCCCAATACCATGAAAAATACACAAGAAGAAAAATCTATAGAAATTTAATAACAGTAAAAATTAAATGAACCTTAGAAGTACATCCCACAAAAAGTACTTGCTAAGTTAACGCCTAACAGGTGAAGCATACGAGGGCTGATTCATAACTGGCCGAAACGATGAAATTAAAAAAAGATAGGCAAACAAAATTTATTACATTATATTATTTATTCGAACTGATAACATTCGAATTGATAACATCAAGTCAACATGACTCGATGAACAAATTTGTGTGAGGGGACTAGAACTTTCTGTGTCGTAAATTTTCTGAACAATGGAAAGAAACGAAATTCGTGCGGTGATAAAGTTTTACATTTTAAAAGGAAAACAGCAACCTAGATAAAAGTCAAGTTAGACAGTATTTTAGGTAATACTGCTCCTACATTGAGTATAATTCACACCTGGGTTACTCATTTTTAACGTGGGAGACAGGGCTGCGAAGACGCCAACAGGTCTGGTCGTCCAAATGAAGCCTCGAATCCGGTCATGATACAAAGTTTTGAATGATCAGCGCTTAAGGTTGCGGCAGATAGAAAAGACGGTAAGCATTTCCTCTGAATACGTTTTTAACATTTTACACCAACATTTGCGAAGATAAATGCTTAGCGCGCGATGGGTGCCGCGTTTGATCACCAAAAGCAACGTCGAATGTGCACTTTGTCGGAGCGTTTGGCGCTGTTTAAGCGTGAGACTAACTAGTTTTTGTGCCGTGACAGTAGATGAAACATGGATATATATATATATATCAGTGTGATCCTGAAATGAAAGAACAATCTAAGCAGTGGACTGAAAGCGGAAAACCTGTGCCGAAGAAAGCAAAAACCGTTTTGTCGGCCAGCAAAGTGATGGCATATGTGTTTTGGGATGCTCGGAGGATTATTTTTAGTAGGTTGTTTGTAGGAGGAACAATAATAAAAGGAGAGTATTATGCAAGCTTGCTGCGAAATTTTTGTGAAGAAATCCGAAGGAAACGACCCTGATTTAGCAAAAAGAAAGTTTCATCCACGACAACGCACCTCCGCATTCGTCAAGGGTTGCAGTTGTCAAACTCCATGAATTGCGTTTCGAATTGTTATCGCAAACCTAGGGGAGTACCCCAGATCTGGACCCGTGCGACTTCTACTTATTATGGAATCTCAAGAAATTCTTAGGTGGCCGAAGATTTTCATCAAATGATGAAGTCATTGTCGCCGTAGACGAGTATTTTGAGGTGTTAGAGAAAACGTTTTATCAAACTGATGTAACGGCATTGGAGAAGCGCTGGACTAAATGCACCGAGATTTTTTTAAATAGACGATTAAGGTGTTTCTTTGTCGTTTAGGGTACTTATGAATCACGGCTTCTCCCGGATATTTCATAAAATATGGCAGAAAGTCATTGATTTACAAAAATTATGAATTTTAATTTTCAATTTATGAGAGAACAACGTCTGCCAGGACAGCTAGTTATCAATAACTTGTGCAGCTATATATTTGAAGATTTACTTTCATATTTTTAACACCTTTGGTTACACTATCGTAGTTTTCATATTTATCTATAACCTATGTTCATCACAGATAATATAGAATTGATAAAATAATATTTCACAACGGTCCTGTAGTTTCGGAGCCTATTCAATCCAAACAAACAAATAATGTGTGTGCGAACGACTCGAGGTCGAGGCACACAGGGGAGAGGAGAGACGACGAAGGGGCTCATTAGACGGTTAAAAGGATATAGTGCATAGGCTACAGATTGTTCAGGAGACCTAAAGCTTGAAGCGTTAATTGCTATTTTTAGGTACGCGGTACAATGTTATTTCATGTGTCGCTTAGATCATGCGGTCTCAATTTTTATGAGGTAATTCGGCACAAGTTACAAGTGCCTAAAGAGAGGAAAAGAGTATAGAAAGAATACTTAGCTTGCTTAAGTACCAATACTGCAGGATAATCTCAATAGGTAGAAACGATTAAGTGCCGGTTAACATGATTATTCCGATAAGTAATGGAAAATAAGAAACAATACTTAGCAAAAGCATTGTGACAGTGTTAGACGTTAGCGACACCGCACACTGTTTGGAAAAATGGCATTTAAACCATATAACATTTATACACCAAGTGGGAGTTGAGATCCATCCATTACCTAAGCATAGCGTTACCTGAATAATTCGCCTTTAAAATAAGAATTATTTGACTGCTAAGTGTTTAAGAATGTATTTTATGAACTTCTAGTAATACCGTAAGATGAGATATTTACGTAATTATTTACATTTACAATTATTATGTTAGTTAGGCTTCCGTGATGAGGAAGCTACTTTTCACAGGAACAGTATCCTGAGAAGTTTGTAAGTACTAATGCGAGTACGACACTACATCTTCCTGTGCAACTGAATTGGGGCGGCACGCCGTAAAGTAACATACATCTTTAGTGTCGCGTTTCGTGCGGTTCGTGAGTAGTCGGTGGTCCATTGGGAGCTGAAGGAGGGCAACGTATCGGCATTGTAATTATGTGGATGATCATGGGCGTCGGTATTAAAAAGGTTCCGATTTCTCGTTTGCCCCCTATTCTATAAAAAAAACCAACCTACGTTTTACGATAAATTTATCAAGTTTACAAAATACACATAGGTACATACGAGTATACTTAACCCTAGCACGTTATCAATAGGGGTAGCCTTGTTAATAATATGGCTAAGGCTAAGTATAACCGTAACATTTAGGATACCAGATACATTTTACCTGACAAATCTTCGCATGAATCATTTTTCAGGAAAAAATAATCTAGGCATGCTATAATTCTAGATTACATACACACTAATTATATTACATTATACGCTGCCTATTTTTGCTGTAATTAACGACAGCAAAAATATTTTGTTTTAAAATTTATTACAAAAACAACTCAGTTATAAAGATAAAGTAATTTTAGCAATGTATGGCATAGATATGTGAAATATTTTCTATATAGGCATAAAAAAAGAAACACAATGCAGTAATCTAATAAAATAACGATCATTATGTTACTTTAATAAATTACTACTTATTTTCTGTTTGAAATAATTATAAAAGATATAAGCGACGATGAATATCAAATTAGATTTTGGTAATTGGGTATAAAGTTGCAACTGCTTCCTTAAGATGTAAATGATAGTACGATATAAGCGACGTTTAATATTTTTGACAAGTGCAAAAGGCATTAGCTTTAACTTTCAAAATAGGTGTCAATAGTAAAGAGCCATAAGCGCCTGAAACTTTTACGACAGTAAAAACTAGACAAAAATATTTTTTTTCTAGTTATTTTTACTAGTCGTTTATCTACTATTCTCCCCACTATTTTCCGCACGTTCTATCGTCCGCACATTCCACAAACAAAGTGAGTCTCGCCACTTTGGGGTATGTTCTGTTCACGTCTCCGCGACCGCCTATCATCCAGGGCCTGAAAACAGGCTCCGTCGTGCCTCTTTATCCTTTCACATAGACTCTTTTTCCATGCGTCACGATAGTTGGCGTGTTCTTGCCAGTGTGCGTGGTTTATCCTGAACGCAAAAATATCACGCTTGGCATAGTCTTTGTGGCGATCGATCGACCGCCCCACTTCTCTCTTCCTATCCGCCTATTAGATGACATTACACGCCTGGGGAGCCGGGAGTCGTCCATTCGGTCCACCGCAGTCGTCTCTGTTTGAGAACGGCTGTAAGGCGGAAGCTGTGTCATTTGCAGTACTTTCGCGTTGGTCACTGTGTCCCGCGAGCTGATGTTTAGAATGCTACGTAGACAGAGGATATAGAAGGTATTCAGCCGTCTCTCCTGATTCGCATACGTCGTCCATGTTTCGGCTCCATAAAAAAGAGTGCTCAAGATGCAGGCTTGAAAGACGATCCTCGATAGTCTTGGTGGTTAGGTGACTATTATGCCACACTTATTTTATAGAGCTTACCAAACAATATGGCCGCCCTGTCAATACGGGTATCCATCTCCGCTTCCAACGAGAGATTGTTAGACACGATGGAGCCAAGGTAGCAAAACTTATCAACTACTCATTGTTGTGTCTATTTAACGGATTTTATCGCGATTTTTAGATTTTCTTGTGTAATGGAAGCCCGCAGTCGCAATGGAGTTTCTGTACCCCTGCATCCTGTAGGGGGATCCGAGACTTTACCGGTGGTAAGAACTGACTTATCTTTTTTGATGGCTTGAATAAAGTTTAAATAGAAGCATTCTTCAGGAGGCAGCTAATCTTAGAGGTCACTGAATTATCCTGAAGCTTGTTATGCCCAATATCCTTATAACCGTTGCTATACATTCGTAATCATTCATGAGCTGCCCCGTAGCTGGGCGCACGCTGAACTTCGTTAGTGTAATTAAAACATACACATCATCAGTCTCACGTCTCATCGGTGCAATGCTGAACGATCGTCTCTTCTACATACAATGGCTATCATTTGCTACTCTCGTAAAACTTGGAACTATAGTCGCACCAACACTGTATTGCCCTGAACCATGGCCGAAAAAAAAAAGTCAGTAACCTGTCGCCATTAAGGAATAGCCACTGTTGTCATCAGGTAACGCCATGTTAGACACTGCGTGCACGTCCATCACGTGATCAGCGAGATACCCCATTTATATTTGTTGGTCTCAACCGTCCATGCACATCAACACAATCAATTTGACAACGCAGATAATATTGCTACTGTCTTTCAGAAACAGTAGCTAGTAATTAAATAGCTATCAAATGTCATGAAATGGCATTACTTCGCCATGAAATGTTATAGTATATCACGTACATTCAGACGCGGTTCTACTAGTCTAGTATCTAACACATTTACCAACTTCATTATAATGTCAGCCAAACGAGTTCATAGCGAAGTGTCCCTGACACTCGAACACGCCGCGGAGATGTGAACTAATCAGCCATCAGCGTCGCTACAGCTCAGGCTGCGAGGAGTGACATTTTTAGTACATAATGAATGTCACAGGATTCGATTTATATTCAGCGGCAGATGATATTTGACGAGGCAGATTGCGTCGCGGACGGAGAAAAGCGAGTTGACATGACGCGTTACCAATCAGCATTAACTGACAGGACTCACAGCTCTCCACGCTCCAGCGACTTTCTTTCGCATCTTAATGAAATCGTTCAATCAATGAATTTTATCCCTAATTTATTATCACAATAAAACTACTTTTACGGATTCTATCGCGGTTTCTTTAGTTATTTAACTAGCCCAACGTTTCAGAAGCTTCACAGCAACCATGGTCACGGATGAACTGCGATGATAGATGTCCTGATGTCATAATTTTTAAAAGTTTTTAATAGTACCTGAAGTATTATAATTTTAGTTGGTCCAATTAACGCAAATAGTACTTATTGTATTGTTGTACCTCGTGACAGCACGAGGTGTTATGTTTACTTTTTGATTTAATTATGTTTAACACTGGGTCCCAAGCAATAGAGTAGGTGGCTGGGTTCTTCCCGGGCAATTGGGCTGGTACGACATCTCGCTCACATAATACCACAGTAAAGTGACAACAACGGTGTCGCGTTTCGTGCGGTTTGTGAGTATCCAGTGGCCCATTTGTGAAGAGGAAGTGAAAAGGAGGGCCACGCATCGGCATAATTATGCCCTTGTTCATGGATATCAGTAGTCGTCGAAAGGCTCCGATTTCTCGTTTGTCCCCCAATACCATAAAACAAAAGTTTTGAATGTTCCATTTAGTTTATTTTTAAGTTTAAGTTTCAATTCTTGTCAGAAGACATTGGCATGTTCCTCTATGTTGTTTTACCTGAGATCCATCTGATAGGTGTATCACATCAGCGGAAATTATTATTTAACGACGATGACAAAAAATATGTGACCAATTGAAATATTTTGAGGTTATGTCTGTTTGAAAGCAATATTTAGACTGTCGTAACATGAATATTGGCACTTGATTGGTAATGTAATAGTGTACTCACATAAGTGCTATATATGAAAGATAAATAATATTAGCTGTACTATCATCATTATCAGCCCTTATCAGACTCTCTCAATGAACGCCAAGACAACCGATCTCCTGCTACTCGCATCCATCCTAGACCGGTTACCGCACGGAGATCATCTTCCCACCTGGTGAACGGTAGACCAACACATCGTTTTCCTAAACGCGACCTCCACTCCAGAACATTACTGGCCCATCTGCCATCTATTCTTCGGAGTGTGCGACCAGCCTATTCTTCCCACCTGGTGAACGGTAGATCAACACATCGTTTTCCTAAACGCGACCTCCACTCCAGAACATTACTGGCCCATCTGCCATCTATTCTTCGGAGTGTGCGACCAGCCTATTGCATCTTGCGCAGCTTAAATGAATCCTCCCGACGTATTGGCCTTAGGATGAACTTGGACAAGACAAAGGTCATGTTCAACGAACATATTCGCCCTAGGCCGGTCAACGCCGATGTTGCCAGTCTTGAAGTGATAGACGAATACGTCTACCTTGGGCAACTATAGCAATAGTTGCCCTATTGCAATTAGGTAGATATAACTTCGAGGAAGAAGCCGATAGAAAGATTCATTTGGGTTGGGCAGCATTTCGGAAGCTTCGTCACATTCTCACGTCGCCCATACCGCAAAGCTTGAAGACGAAAATCGTCAACCAGTGCGATCTCCCCATGATGACCTACGGGGTCGAATCATGGCCTCTTAATTTAGGACTGGTCCGCAATTTTTCGGTAGCTCAACGGATTATTGAGAATCTTGGGTGTTTCTCTATACGACAGAGTTCATAGCGAGGTCATAAGACAGAGAAATAAAATATCCAATATTACGCGACGACTGAGCTCGCTGAAGTGGCAATGGGCTGGTCACACACTCAGAAGAACCGATGGCAGATGGGCCAGTAAAGTTCTGGAGTGGAGGCCGAGTTTAGGTAAATGAAGTGTTGGTCGACCTCTTCTTTGCAGTAGCCGGTCCGGGATACATGCGAGTAGCAGGAGGTCGGTCGTCTTGGGATTCAATCATCATATACTTAATGAGAGTGAGAACACTTGGGAGCTTAGGAAGTATCGGTTAAAAATAAAGCAATACATTTTTATAACATACGAAAATGAGGACTTACGTTTCAAAAATAATTTAACAAATTTGGTATATGAATTAAGGTAAAAAGGAAGAATTTATTTAAAATAATGCATAGCGGCTTGGAAATAGTTTTGTCTCACGGTCCGTTTGTTCGCTAAACACCGCAAAAAGAGTTAAGCCGATTTCTATCTGCCGATAAGGCGCATTCGTAGGCGACTCGCAGTGTCTACACAAACTGCGGAGAAACAATTTCCCAAGACGTGCGCCGCAGCCGCTTCTATCGCTGTATCTTAAATGCTCTAACCTACAATTGAATTAGTTTCCTCACAACGCCTTATCTATTATCGTGCTAACCGTCAACCGTTTTGATGACAGATAACCACAAAGAACGTCATATTGTTTAGCCACTATACCAATATTTTTACTTTTGATTTATTACTGTTGTATTTTATTTTGCAATCTTGACAGTATTTTTCAATTTACCACAATTCTATTCAAAATCTTATTATTTTACAATGCTGACATATTTTCTACAATTTAAAATGTACAGGAATCTACAATAATTAAATCCAGAATCCCAAAATTCAAAAAAATAAATTAAAATCACAATGATTATAAAATTTTAGCAAATGTATAAGAGTTCCAATATCTTATTTCTATTAAATGATATATAAATCTTCCTGGCAATGAGAGTAGGCGGGGTACGCTCGCATCTAACGGAGTTGATCCCCAGGCAGCCGCCCGAGCGCTTTTCGTGTCCGCTATCTTCTTGACTTCGGTCAGTTAATCTGGTGAGTAGCTGCGAGTGTTGGTTGTTCCGTTTTGATTCCTCCCTCACCGATCACAATATACAATAAGGTTGTGGCCCATCAAGCAGAACAGTCCGTTCCAGGAAACGGACGCGGTATGAAATTTGAATATAACATAGTAATTAGCACATTAGGCACAACCGCTGCGCCACCCATGGCAGCGATATAATTTAATGATTTTTTTTTTTTACTGTATATGACTGTATATGAGACGTTACACAGTGTTGTTCGGCTGCCATATGAAACGTGTTTTTTGAAGTTAATATGTTTTATATCTATACATCGTTCAATGTTTCATTCTATTATTGACATAGAAGGTTGCTTGTCGGTCTTTCTTACTTCATTGTTAATGTCCGTGAACGTATAAATTATTGTTACGTCCATTAGATCTATTATATTCTAGAAGCTCTAAATGAACTGTGAAAAAAGATTCATACGAATTAAAAGGACGAAAAGACAACTGTTATATATCGCGCACTGCCAACTTCCGTCTGCACTCGTCTGTACCCACGGGCATCCGTGCTCGCAAATATCTAAGAATTTTAAATTTATATGCAACTGGAAACCGTATATGTAATGGGAATGTATTGTATTGATTAAAAGATTACGTGTAAAACTCGCAAACAAGGCCCACTAACAACAAGAGTCTAAATCCATCTACGCGAATGTAGACGGATGTAGATGGGTGCAGCATACAGAAGACTGATTTGTGCACTTGTATACGGATGCCCGTGGGTGCAGACGTGCGCAGGCGGATGCAGACAGGTGTCGACGGGTGCCGGCGGATTCACGCGTCAGTTTTACGTCTCGCCGCTCGCCGGAAATTAATGATATGCGGTGAATTTATTCGCATATACTTGTAGCTTGTACAAAGCCTCCCCCCCACCTTATTCTTCACCACTGCAGGTGCAATATCCCTCCACCCCAAATAAAATTCAACAGATAAATCAGTTTCCAACGAATAAATCCCGGATTACAATAAAAATAAAATGTCTGGTTTTGAGACTGTTAGATGTTTGTAGTATGAACTTTAGTTTTATTCTCCAGGTGGATGGTGCTTACACACGCTGGTCGAACATTTTCGAGTTAAGGAATTGTGGTATGTTGGACGACAAGATCTTCTAAGGTTTCCCGAAATCTACCCATCCGTGTTAGATTCGGCGATCGACCTATTTCTTGAAGTTGAAGCACCTAACTGGATAGTTTATCCCAGATACGGCTTATTCGGCAGGTTGGAAGTCGTCAAACCTTCACGATAGACAGTTCGTGATAACCCTAGAAAACATCTTGTAAACGTAATATACGTATATAGTTAGAATAACGCAATTGAATAGCTTCTGCAGAACTTTAAGTATCGGCATGATACCCGCTCCCAGAAGCTCTGTAATAATTCCATTCACATCTTGTGCCTTATTGTTTTCAGTTCTTCAGAGCCATTGAAATCTCATACAGCCTGACGTCTTGGATATTTTCGATATAATGTCGGGTGTGTTTGGCTCTGGGATCTTTAGTTAACTGTCAACAGGCCATGTCGTAATGAGTAATGGTACAGCTGTCCATAGAACTTCTCCACCTCTTTCAACGTCTAAGTATTGGATGAAGTAACGGTATCATCTTCAGTCCTCAGTTTCAACAGCCGGGTCTGGCCAGAGAGGAGAGGAGGTAAAGGCTCTATTATCTCTTATTCTCTTGAATACGCGAGGTATTAAAAGAACGCAGGTCTGTCCGAAACGCTTTGGAGATTTTTCTGTTTATCTCCCTTTTTCACCTCAGCTGAAGACTGCAACCACATTTAACCTCTTGATATCTTAGGTTCACGCGAATATTAGTCATTACAATAAAACTAGTTTTATTGTATTGAGTAACATTTTTGATTGTGACTGTGGACTCTCTTATATAGGGAAAAAACTAAAAGAACTATAAAACTTGTGTTAAAGAACATATTGCCGCTACGAAGCACTGACGTGTTACAAAATCTGCGGCCTATGAGCATGCTCAAGTTGGCCCCTGCCATTGAGTCTATTGAGAGAAAACTACAAACGGTGTTTGTAGTGCCTGCATTACAACTAAGATAATGAAAATACTAAATGAATTAATATGTGCACCTCCGAGCTATTGAATTAACTTGAGCATATTGACTGGATAATTTGCTGTAGACCCTAAGCTATAAGTAATAAAACCTACATTTAAAAAACAGAATAGAGATTTTTTGGATTCTTATAGACCATAGTCGCATCACCTATAGCAAGCTTAATGAGAAATATATTGTACAAAAATATATTCATATCTGTAAACAATAATATTCTTTGTAAAGAAAAAAGGCTTTCGTAAAATAAAATCATTAACATGGCTATATTTGACTTTCTTTATAATAAAATTTAATAAATGGACCAAAGTAAACCAGTTCATTCTATTTTTTAGTGACACGACACAGGCGTTGACTGTGTAGACCATAACATTTTAATTGATACGTTAGAGGACATTAACTCCTATAAAATAGAGATTAATAATTCAATAGAAAATGCTATGGTCTAGCTAAACTAGGCTAATAATGACATAGAAATGAACTTGTACTATACATAACAAAACGGTTATAATATACTTTGATCACAGAGCTTCTAATGCGCCTGACATTACCTTAACCTGTAAAAAAATCAATATTGATCAGGTAGATAGCACAAGATTTCTAGGGTAACTAGTAGATAAAAAGTTAAACTGTAACATTTAAAAGAATTTTTTACAAGAATTGTGCAAAAAAATTTAGAAGTTATCATATGGTTTACATAAATTATCCTAAACAGCGAATAGAACAACTTTAATTATTGATCTCTTAAGTTTACGCGAATGTTAGACATTACAATAAAACTACTTTTGCGGATTTTATCGCGGTTTATTAAATTATTTATGTAGCCCAACGTTTCAGAAGCTTTACAGCAACCACGGTCACGGGTGGACTGAGATGACAGAAGTCCTGATGTACCAAGTTTTTAAAAGTACCCGAAGAATTATAATTTTAGTTGTAACTACTAAAATTATAATTCTTAACAACTTATTCAAAAGGCAAAGGTGATGTATCCATAGTATGTTTGCAATGAAAACAAATGATAGTTGTAAACTAGAAATTAAGGGTGTAAAATAGTAACATTCGCCTCATCATACCTACATGAATAATGATATGTTAAAACAATCCGAACCTATCCTCCTTGATTTCCGAAACAATTGTTATAAATAGACGCGACAGAGCAAGAATAAGCGCAAGTACAGCACTGATGTCAAGGAATGTGTAACGGAAATAATTACAATATGTCACAAAACCCTGTTCTTCCTTTTAAACATGTATACATGTACTTATGGTAACAGTATACTGTTGACCAATTACCAATAATAATTTAATGAATAAATATTATAAAAATATTTACAATTACGTAAATTTTTGTCCGAATGCCTACGACACCACAGATGATTGTCACGTGACGAGTTCATAGCCACTATTCCACTTGTTGTTGTTGGTCCAACAAATCCTTCAGCCAACGGGAAATTTTCACTCTCGAATTGTAGTAATATTGTAGTGATTCAACATTTATTTTATTTTTCTTAAGTTGATTATGCCTTTGGTAGGAACAACTAGGCTCCTGTTATATATTGTACATGGGTCTTATAAGTAATAACAACCTTACCATAATGCATACCGTAAGTCCTAAGGTAATATAATATAGCTCTGTTAAAAAAAAATTATAAAAGTTCTTCAGGAAAATTGTTACTACAGAATCAATTTTTTTTTAAATGACATATTTTAAATTTATTACTACTATTATTATTTTTTTACCGACGATATCGTTGTGTAGGCCACATTGTTGGACAACTTGCAGCAAATGTTGTACAGCCTAAATTAATCCTCCCGACGTTGGCCTTGGGATGAACTTGGACAAGACAAAAATCATGTTCAACGAACACGTCCTCCCTAGGCCGGTCAACGTCGATAGTGCTATTCTCGAAGTCGTAGACGAATACGTCTACCTCGGACAACTATCGCAATAAGGTAATATAACTTCGAAGAAAGCCGATAGATGGATTCAGTTGGCTAAGGTACCATTCCGAAAGATTCGACACATTCTGGTGACCTACAGAGTCAAATCATGGCCTCTTAATTTAAGACTGGTCCACCAGTTTGCGGTAGCTCAACGGGCTATTTAACGTGCTATATTGGGTGTTCCTCTGTCTGACAGAATTCGTAATGACATCATAAGGCTGAGAACTAAAGTATCCGATATCACGCGACGAATAGGCGCGCTGAAGTGGCAATGGGCTGATCACACACTCAGAAGAACCGATGGCAGATGGGCCAGTAAAGTTCTGGAGTGGAGGCCGCGTTTAGGAAAACGAAGTGTTGGTCGACCGTTCACCAGGTGGGAAGTCGATCTCCATGCACTAGTTGGTCCGGGATGGATGCGTGTATCAGGAGATCGGTCGTCTTGGCATTTGTTGAGAGAGACCTGTGTTGCTCAACACAGTTCTCTCGGAGTAGGAGTGGACGGATAAGGGCTGATAATTATGATATTATTAAAAAAATATTCGACTTTTTGTTCCTCCCATATAAAACATCAATTTCATGAGTAAAGGACCTAATATTATATAGTGCAACGTATGCTAGAAGCATATTCTACGGGGTACCAGTGTGGGCTCCTGCCCACACTGGTACCCCGTAAAGCTACTGTAATGCGGCACGACGTAAACTACTGGAAAGTCAAAGACTTGCCTTAATATTTTTCTATAAAGCCTACCGCACCGTCAATATGGAAGCCTTGCCAGTTCTTGCCGGAGTTTAGCAGTCGACCTAGAAATTCTACGCCGGGCAGCCGCGTATTATAACTCAAGAGACCTCTCCCATTCAAACTTTTTAAGACTACTAGACATACAGAAGATTACGTAACTATTTTATCTTATAGGCGTCACTACCAATAACTTCATCAATAAACGGCAGGCGCGATGGACTATCACAATCAATGGACGTACTTAAGAGCCTTCGGCGAGTGTCTCACATCTGTGAGACTAGGCGTCTCACAGACGTAAGTCGAACTCAGAAGACCTAAGTCGTCTCGGATCGGAAGTACCGAGGATGCCTCCCACAGGGGTGCTATTTCCGCAGTACCCTTGTGCACGGTAAGAAGTGGCGTTTAAACCGCACTGTCAAGGTCGAACATCAAGGTGATGGGCGTGGAGATTAGTGTTTTGTCGCGATGTCCGAAGATGTAATTCTGCTGCTGGTTTAAGCCGAACAATTCCTCGAAACACTTCCCAAAAAATGCGATAAAAGACGCACCGACCGGTAATCGACATCTCTTCGTAGGACCAAAAAATCGAGCTGATAGCAACTTGTGTCTACTTGTGTATATACTCGGGATAAGCTGCGTGCATTGTGGTTGTTTCCACCGCGGTGCACTGCACCTTACATTTCCTGATTCATAATCTTACTACTTAAATCGATCAGAAATTAATAGTAACACAGTGTCATTTTGGATGACTGCGGCGCAGGGCACGCGAATCGTGACCAGGTTTGTTAATAAGGGAACTTTCGAGGATTCGTCGTCGCCTGCGCACGAGGAGCATACACCGCAGAGTTCCAGCGCGACAATAATTTTTAAGTGCCCGCCATAAACAATAGCAGCTGCAATTTGCTCGCGAATGTCTTCATTACGACGCAGAACCAATGCAGAGCATTTTTTTCTGATGAAAAAGTGGTTGTTTCTTTTGTCGATGCACGTCTGCCTTTGTGACGCCCTAATAACACACGTTATTTAGATAGAAATGTACTGTCATCTATAGGAGGTAGCGGGGTAAGCTACGCGGTTTGGGGCCGTACAGCAGCCAGGGGCCAGCAGCCAGGAGCAGCAGCCAGACGAAGTTTTCCACGCTAGTTTAGAGGTATAGTTGACACAACTCAGCAGTGCATAGTTCTATATACACTCAGGCCTGGCTCAAATAAAACAGAGACAAAACAAATTTGTTGCCATGGTCACCCAAAAGCCCTGACCTTATTCCAATTAAGGATAAGTGGGGGCTGATGGGACCAGGATTGCGACAGTAGCCAGGCTTGAGTCAGACATCAAGGCGGTATCGTGTAGTTTCCTTATTTCATAATTTAGGTAATTTTGTTTCAACCATAATTTCCTAATTTACCAATCTGATTTATCTTTAAGTTAGCTACTATGCTTGTTTCTTAGACATTTAACTATTATTGACTTTAATTAAGTGTATATTAATCATTAGCTAAGTCACTAGTTATTTAACCACATGTGTGTAATAAATATATAAAACTAGTACGATTATATAATGCTAAGTTTTCTTTAAGTAATTGTTACTAGTTTTTTAATATTATTTGACTTATGTTATACTGTATATTATTTTTTTTCTATGTATTATAGGTATTGTATTTTTAACAAATCAAATAAAAAAGATGTTAAAATGGTGTCATCAATGCGCGAAGGTTGCAAGTTGTCATAATTGCGGAAGGCTACAAAAGATCAAGTGTTATATTAAGTACCGTTGTGGACCCCTCCCCCCGCCCCTCTTTAGATAAGTGTCACGCTGGAGAGGTGTCGATTCGCACCTGCACGTGAGTGACACATGCTAATTCGCGAGATTGCTCTCATTTATATGCTAACGCGCCTCACCATCGTCTGTGACATGCGTCAGTCATAAGCAACACCACAGATGATCCAGACCAATTTTGTTGCGAGTGGATACAGATTTAAATATAAAAACTTATTTAATATGTTTCACACCGCTCACCGGCCTCGGGGTGACCTCAGCTACAGACGGGTATCGCCTGTCGCGCACACGTCCACATGACCCGCGCCTCCCGCTGCTCGTTAGCTGCTGCTGGTTGCGCACGTCGCTTCTAAACCACGTCGCAGTCCGTATTGTAAATCATTTTTTATTATTATTGGGGAGAAACGAGCAGTCAGATCACCTGATGGTAGGTGATCCCTGACGGCCACGGATATCCGCTGCTCCAAAGGTGTTGCAAGTTCATTTCCCGCCTTCGAATATGACCCTAGGAGCACAGTAGTATCACCGCCAAGACGAAGCCAAGCGCTATATATATAGCTTCGGCCGTGATAAAGCTAGACTGCAAAAATGATCACGTTATGGTGTACATAGCAATTCTATTAAACATCTTAAGTTTCATTACCTTACTTGTTATACTATACATTTAATATTTAATATGTGAGAAAAGTAAATCTCCTCTCACTGAGTCACTGGCTCAGGAAGCTGATATAGTAGTATCTACGCGCAACAAAAAAAACTCACATTGAGCTAAGCAACACATCATCGTTTACGGGATGAAATTTTTTATGAGATTTCTGCTGGTTTTTATGTTACAACAAAAAATTGATATACAAACCTTCTATATAAAATAAATCAATATGTTTTCATTACGTTAGTCTCATGATTTCTTTAAATTGCCTGCCATGACTGACGGGTTGCCATATGTACACAGGCTCTGTCGTAGGTGACGGATATACCGTTAGCTGCAGGTAAACTGTTACCGGACTCTATGGTGCACAATTTAATATTTAAGTTTCACTCACACACACACTATAATAATAATTAAATTTCACTCCTCCACGATTTCAATTGGCTGCCATTTCAACAAAACTTGTTTTCCTTTTGTATATTTTCCTCTTTTGTATCTTACTTCTAAAGAGCTGCATCCTTTCATTTAATCCTAGTTTTAATTAATGAGGCATTTGCGTCATTAATGAAAGCATTTGGAAATTCACATTTAAATTATTTATTTATGGAAGTAAGATTTACAATTTTTATATTGGATACATTTAATATCTTCAGGAGTTTGGAGTGATTTCAACCCACATCCCGTTGGCGTGACATACACATTAAATCCGCTACGTTTCCAGAGCCATCCGTCATCAAACCCCACCATTTATTAGACATGATGAGCAGGTTTACAATAAAATTGAAGGTAAACAACAATAAAAGTTTTATTGTTATGTTTGTTTTGGGCTCTCGATTAGCTCGCAAAACGAAAAACAATACTTAATGTTCCACAATACGCCTTTTACGACAACGAATGAAATGGAAACGGTTTATTCAGGAATAAAAGCAAGTTATAAAACCGTGCAACCAGCTACAATAGCGCTGGACAATCTCGCTTGGTTCATTTGAATACCTGTACTGGACTAGTTTTATTATGGAATTACTGTTCTATCACACGTAAGTATACCTACTGATATTTTATTTAATGTGTCCTTTGGAACACTTTCCACTTCTCCTACTTTTTTCTTCTGATTAAGTTCCTTGCGGTTCCTAAAGCCGTCGGATCATAAAAACACGTGGCTAATGAATCAACAGCTTCGTCACAAATCATGTAATCAAGTATATAAACATCTAACATAATATTGTGTTTGATTTACAATAATTTATTTAGTTTATAAATATTATGTAATCTGTGATTCTGTATAAACAATACACTTGCCAATCCAATATGAGAAGATTCACAAGACAGCGTAAGGTAATTAATGTTACTAGTGTTCGCCCCGAGATCGTAATTCGTTAACCCCAATTATTAAAAAAAACATTCGACTTCGAATACATTTTGACTGTAAAACCTTATTGCAGGTTTTTTTCAAACTAAATATCATACGCTTAGCAGTCATACGTCATAATATGTTTCACATGGTTACAATTTGTGTAGTATGTATGTTTAAGCATTGTGTGCGCGCCATAGTGTGTGTATCATTTCATTTCATTAAATAAAATCCAGTTCATACTATATTAAAATATTAACTTTCTGCACATCTTCCTTATACTATAATATTCAATGTACCAATTTTCTAATGCCATCATTAGCGCAATTATTAAAAAAAGGAATGGCATTCTATTTCTTCACGTATAAACGTAGCCTGACCACAAATACTGTTGCAATAAAAAATAAAAAATATTACACTTGGATTTTGATACCGACATTTTCATACGATTTTTCACTGTGTTTTCTCTCTTTGGCTCCAGTACATAGGGTGGGATGATAAGACAGATAGACCAGAATCGCTGTGACTGCGTTACACAAAGTAGTTATGGAGCCAAATGCAATTATTAGAAATCTACGTGCGCTTGGTATATGTCAAATGTTTGTGTACGGGGCTATTAATAGGTACAATGAGACTTCCTCTGGTTGTGCCAGAGAAAGATCTGGCACTCCACGTAGGGTTCGTTCGAAAGAGGAAGCCAAGAAATTCGCGAAAGGAGATAAGCCAGGGAAAGAATTCGAAGAAATAACATCCAGAAGCAAAGGATATAACCTTGGGAAATGAAGATCGCATCTAGAATCATGTTGCGTATTTTAAGAGATAACTAAGAGCTTGCAGCCTATAAGAGACGCACTCGTAATTGATTAACAGACAAGTTAGAGATGAAAAGGTTGGAAAAATCGAAACGACTACTGAAGCGGTACGCAATGGGGGTCACAGAAAAATATTGTTAAATGTTAATTAACGTTGTTCCCCTTTTCATGTTGGTTAAAAATGAAGTGACTTTCCTTTGTCTGTGATAAAATAATTAAGACAGATATATACATAAGGGAACAACCCTTAGTTCCGCCCACTCTAAGATCAACATTATATACCTTGTACAAAGCTGGGTAGCTTAAAATAATATCAGTCAAATACGAAACGTGTTAGGCTAACGCTTAGGACAGATAAGACTGGAACAAGACAGGGGTGAAGTTTGATAACCCTGACATCCGCTCTAGGGGATGAAGTTGCCTCAAAAACTGTGACATGCAGTAAGATAATCACGTGTTGGTGATAAAAACATTTTTTCATGTTCTATAAAAAAAATAACTTGAGCGGAAGAAAAAAATAACACTCTCTTTCATTTCTGAACGTTGACGGTCGTCTGTTGACCCATGATCACCTGCAGACAGTGCGCTGGTCTCGAGTAGCTTTCGCATGCAGGATCTGGTGTAAACGATGGATAAACTGTTAGCTGCAGGTTGACCTGTTTTCAGATTGTAAGAAAATAATATTTTTATGTCAAGGTTGCCAACGGTGTGAAAATGGTACACAATTTTGGGTTTTTATTTAAATTTTACTCCTTCTCGCTTTCAATTGGTTGCCATTTCAACAGAACTTGTTTTTTTGTATATTTTTTTGGTATTTTACTTCTAAAGACGTATATTCTTTAATTTAATGACATTTTTAGGCCTCATTAACTTAAAACATTTGGAAATTTACATTTAAATTATCATTTATGTCTCTCAAAGTCTAGTTTTAACGCTCGCGTGTGAAAAAAAGACATGCCTAGAATGTGTGGAGTTTAAAAAGGTATATTGAAGTATACTTTTAGAGAGTAATAGTAGTAACATTTTCAATTTTATAGAATTATAATAATAATCCAATAGCTTAAGTGTAATTTGTAAGTAAGTCTATGTGGTTATCTAAAGCTAGTTAAAATACTCTTAGCTTATACCGAATTCAAAAGGGTAATAAGATAATAAAATTAACACAGGCGGCAAAACATAGGTCTAAGCACCTGCAAGTGAAAGGATCGTTGTTATTCTTAGTAGATATCTTGGTACACAAGCTCTTTCAAGGCAAATTAGTAATAAAACAACGTTATTTAGAATGAAAACATGTTGCAAATTTATACCAAATGCTCAAAATGACCTCCACCTACTGCAATACAGGCTCTACATCGCCTAATAAATGATGTTTTGATCCGGCGTGTATGACCAGTTTCTTCAATTTTTGGTGCCGCTTCCAGAATACGCCCCAGGCAATTCTTCTATTGTAGCAACTGTTTGACTATATACCTCCTATTTAATGCAGCCCCAGTAAAAGTAATGCAAGGGATTATGATCTGGCGATCGTGGCCCCATAAAATTGGCCCCAAGCGCCCTAGGTCCATCGACCGGGCTACGTATTATTTATGAACATGGAATGTCTCAGTTGCATTTTAAAACACCAAAAATAATGATGCGTTAAAATTCGTTCAAAGAGGACGAGCTGTAGCGTGACCAACTTGCTTAGCAATGTTAAGCTGAAGCTCCAACGCCGTTACCTTATCGCAAAATCAAACAAATAAATATTCTATTCTAATCGGCATTATATATAATCGGCAATTTTTGGGAAGCTAGCTTCAAGCATGATTTTTTCTCCGTGGCGGGAATATGTACAGTTCCCCTTTAATTTCTGCCAAAGGAGCCAACAAAAACGGTGGCCACATCAGCTGGCTTACTCTTGACACTCGATCCTATTTGATATTTAGAACTGTCGATCGGTACTATTGAACTCGCCACTAGCGCACGATTTTACTCGATCGCAATGTAATTTCTCGTAACTAATTGAAATTGTGATTTCTCGATCTTATTCGTTTTTGGAACTCTTTATCATAGTTTAACGTTGACGTATCGACTTGAAAATCGATATTCGCATCTAGTGTAAAAAGTTTCACTAACCTAACTTATTAGTGTTCGAACGCGTTACTCTATGCGATTTTTAAGAAAATAATGGCTAGACTGGCACTTATTTTTGGTGTGTTCGATAATTCCTATAGGATAGACCTCAGATACAGGCGGAATTACAGGAGAATGGCGCGTTATGCCGATAATGCTTTCGCTAGGCGAGATGAGGAGTTCCAAAAACATTATCGCCTCAGCACAGAGTTTTTTGAAGTTCTCCATGACGATTAGTTGCCGCTGTTACCGAGAGCCACCCGTCGTAGCGACATATATACGCGTTTATAAAAATATCCACCTAATTTCTATTCCCATGTTCCCTCGTTATTTACTTTTTCTGCAAAATACAATCATAACATATCTCAACAGGTTTTAGTAACGATTTCATTTTATGCCACTGGGAGCGTTTGGTGGTGGCACGGAACTCTGATGTTTCAGTAATCAGTCTCACGAGCCATTAAAGAGGTCACAGATGCACCTAATACAAGAGTAAGTGTAAATAAATGGCTCAAGTTCCCACCAACCCGTTAAAAAAGAGAATGTAAAAGAATATTTTGTTAATGATTGGCTTCTCTAACAAGCTTCATAATGTGTAGTACCTATTTATTACAAATATTTGCATTGATTTCAGGTTTATGAAAAGTTCCAAATACCATCCGTAGTTGAAGTAATTGATGGTACTCATGTGGCAATTATACGTCTAGCTGAAAATGAGGAGAGTTTTTTTTTAATAGAAAAGGATTTCATTCAATGATTTCTTTAGACTTAATTAATTTTAACAATGTCTACTCTTTACATTTACAAACAACATAAATGCTACAAAGGAATGGAACTTAAATAACATATTCTTTCTATTTTAGAAAGGCAGTGTTTTATTTTTAACCAAACTCCTATTAAAAGCCACAGTGAATTATCAAATTCAGGGGAACTTCTTTATTTACTTGGTAAGTCTGGAGATAAAATATAGTAGTGATTACTTGTTTCCTACATGAATATTATATTGTAATAATTGCATAATTTTTAGGAGACTCCGCTTATGCCCAAAGAACCTATCTTATGACATGCTCAGGGTGGGTCACCTGAAGAGCACTACACTAATCTGCATTGTGTGGATTGCAATACATTGCAGCATACTATAGGTGTTCTGAAGAATAGGTGGCGATGTCTCCTAGGCCACAGGGTCCTTCATTATCATCCTGACACAGCTGCGAGAATTATAAACGCTTGTTGTGTTTTACACAACATTTGTAACAAAGCATGCTTGAGCCAGGTTAACAGCGAGGACGCTCACTGTTTTTCGGGTACAAGGGTACTCCTTTGTATTCGGATTTCGGTGAGATTGGTGGCGTTGGATTGCGAGGGCGATTCTCGTGGTGTTCAAAGCGTTTCGATCGGTCTTCGGGTTACATAACTATTCGTGTTTTTGTAACTCTGAAAATTGTGTAGGGAAAATAACAAGTCGTCCATATAGGGGCGCTTTCGGTTTTGACCGTTTGGTCCCGAAGCGTTACTGCATCGGCGACTTGTTAGGGAGGGGCTTTTCAGGGTTTGTGTTGGTGAGTCTTTTGGCGTTGTTTGTTGTTGTGGTCACCCACTCCTTCTGGGAGCACTAGGGTTTGTTTACACAATACTCTACACAGTGCCAGGGCGGTACTCCGAGAGCGGATCGAAATGTCCCGCGAAGACGAGTTCGAGGCGGCGTTAGCCAAGAGGGCCTTCCTGAAGGAAAAGGTGGAAGGACCTGAGGGTCACGGGCCTCAACGACGCGGTCACAGCGGAGCGCCTCGCCACCGCTGTGGCACAGGAAGGGGGCTGCAACCCGGGCCATGTCCTCGTGCGAAACATTCGCACGGGGCAATTCGGCTCGGGCACAGCCCACATCGAGCTCCCGGCGGAGGCTGCCAAGAAGGGCAGGCCGGGAGCATAGCAGTGGGGTGGAGCAGGGCTAATCTCCACATTGCATTGTTTTAGATGCCTGGGAATGGGGCACGTTTCCAGCACGTGCCCCGCTGTCGTCGACCGCAGCGACCTTTGTTATCGCTGCGGTTAAGCCGGCCATAAAGCCGGCACTTGCAGAGCCGCCCCGCAGTGTGCGCGACCGCCGGCAGGCCGGCGAGTCACGTGATGGGGGGCATGGCGTGCAAACCCCCTGTCACCCGTGGGAAGGTCGCCCCTCGCACACAAGGGGGCAACCGAGCGGGGTCGGCTGATGCTGAGATGTTCTAAATGGCTAGGCATCTCAGAATCCTACAGGCAAATATTAACCACTCCGCTGGGGCTCAGGACCTCTTCCTGCAGTCTATGGCGGAGTGGTCGATTGACGTCGCGATCGTTGCCGAGCCGTACGCCGTGCCCTCCAGTCCAAGCTGGGCTGGGGACACCGACGGCTCGGTGGCGATCGTGATGAGGCCTAGAGCCGCCCCCCACCCTCGTCGTCAAAGCGAGGGGCCGCGGGTACGTGGCGGCGGTTCGGGGAGGGGTTGCCTTCGTTGGGGTATACTTCTCCCCGAACCGCAATTTGGCGGCCCTAGACGGTTTCTCGACGTTCTAGGGTTGCTGGGGGGGGCAGCTAGCCTCCCTCCAGGTGTTCGTGGCCATAGACCTCAATGCCAAGTCCACGGCTTGGGGTAACCCGGTCACGAACCCGAAAGGGAGGGAGGTGGAGATGTGGGCGGAACCTGCCGGGCTGTCCCTGCTCAACATTGGGACAGTCCAGACGTGCGTGCGATGGTCGGGAGGTTCCGTGGTGGACGTCACTTTCGCCACGCCGGCCATCGCACGCCAAGTGGAGGGTTGGAGGGTGGAGACGGAGGTGGAGACACCCTCGGACCATCGCTACATACGGTACGAGGTGTCTCCGCCTCCCAGTCGTCCGGCGTCGTCGCTGTCGTCGTCATCGTCTGGAAGGGGGCAGAGCCGGTTTCCACGTTGGGCGCTCACCAAGCTCAACCGGGAAATGGCAGAGGAGGCCGCCTTCGTCGGCCGTTGGAGCCTCCCGCCGCTGTTGAAGTTAGGGGTGTACGAGGCGGCTGGTCGGCTCTGCGACGCGGTCACTGCGGTGTGCAGAGCGGCCATGCCGCCCGCGAAGAGTCCGCCCCAGCGGCGGGCGCTCTACTGGTGGACGGCCGAAATATCCGGCCTCCGGACCGCCTGCAACGGGGCCAGGAGGCAGTACACCCGGAGCAGGTTGAGACGCCCCCAGGGCGTCGACGGAGACGACAGGCTGCGAAGGATCTACGTCGAGAAAGTGAATATCCAGCGGCAGGCCATATGCCGGGCCAAAGAGGAGGCCCAGCTGGAGCTAGTAAGGGATCTCGAGAGGGATCCCTGGGGCCGACCGTACAAGTGTTTGTTCCGCGCCCCGTCGGCCCCCATCACGGAGATGCTTCAGCCGGACCAACTGGGGAGGATCGTCGGGAAACTGTTCCCCGACACACCCGTGGGCTTCACGCTCCCCAGGATGGCTCGGCAGACGTCGGTCGAGGAGGAGGGTGTTCCGCCACCCGTCACGGAGGCTGAAATGGAGGCGATTCTGACTCGTCTCCAGAGTAAGAAGAGGGCGCCGGGTCCAGACGGGGTGCACGGGAGAGTGCTAGCGATCTCGCTCGTGCACCTCGGGGATAGCCTCCGGGACATTTTCGACCGCTGCCTGTGGTCCGGTCAATTCCCGGGGGCATGGAAGGAGGGTCGCCTCTGCCTGCTTCCAAAGGCAGTGCGGCCCATGGACTCAGCATCGTCGGTTCGACCGGTGGTGCTGCTGAACGAGGCCGTGAAGGCTTTGGAACGGATCGTGGCCTCCCGCCTCGTTCGACATCTGGAGGGCACAGGACTCGGGCTCTCGGAGTCGCAGTTCGGGTTCCGTGCACACCGGTCGACGATCGACGCCCTCAAGCGCCTGCGGGCGGTGACGGGTGAGGCGGAACACAGGGGTGAGATGGTGGTCGCGGTGTCATTGGACATCGCGAACGCATTAAACAGTCTTCCGCACAGCGTGATACGGGAGGCACTGAAATTCTTCAAGGTGCCTCCCTATCTCGCGAGGCTTTTGGATGCGTATATCTCCCTCGAGAATCCGTCGGGGTCCGTGGAGTAGCGGCGAGTCGGGCGTGGCGTCCCGCAGGGTTCCGTACTTGGACCGATCCTGTGGGACGTCGGGTACAACTGGGTACTGCGAGGCCGTCTCCTCCCCGGGATGGGTGTCATCTGTTACGCGGATTTGCTCTTGCTTCTTTTCCCTTGTGTTTGCTCGAGGAAAGACATACAAGGAGGCGAGGAGAGGAGAGGGTTAGGTTGAGCCCCCACTTCAAGTACCTGGGGCTCACCCTTGACGGAGGGTGGACCTTGGCCCACACTTCGCTATGTTGGGACCGAAGGTCGTGAAGGCGGCGAGTGCGCTGGGCAGACTCCTCTCGCACCTCGGAGGACCCAGCGCCAGCGCGTTTTTGGTGTTCTTTTCGTTTTGTTCTGCGTCTATTGGTGGTGTTTCTGTTTGTGTCGGACGTGTCTTATTTTTATTTCAGT
>JAFELO010001118.1:217943-239110 GCA_017140195.1 Eumaeus atala
GGTAACTATATACCCTTTAGACGTGCTGTGTAATTGTGTTAGAGCTTAAGTAGCTATGTAGTAACAAAATGTGTAACAGTGTATGTATTACGTCTCCTGAATAAAGTTTTTACTTACTTAGTTTCTTAAAAGTAATTTTAATGTAATGAGTAACAAGTATAAACAATAATAAAAATAGAGGTGAATTGATAACCTACTTCACAATAACACATTTTAAAATCACGGCGGTACAAGCTCTTGCGGGTACGAGCTCATTATCCTGCACGCTGACTTTATACTCGACGAGGAACCACCTCAACTTTATGTCATATGCTACTGGCATGAAGTTGAGGTGCTCACCTAATAAATATCTTTCATTTGGTTCATTACGTAAACGACCTAATTCTATTCCTTCAAGCGGACAGAATATTTAAATATCAATACATTTCTGACATGTTGGTCCACTAAAGGTATTTAAGTCCCAGGGCAACATTAATCTCAAAAACATGGTAGAATTTTATGTTGTTTGGCTTACAAACTTCACATCTGTATCTATAAACGATATATCGATGTCTGTACTCGGTAATATACTCTCGGCGATCCCGTGATCTGCGGCGGCCAGTAATCCCCGGACTTCACAAACAGATCAACGTGTCTTGAGCACTTTGACTGAGCTGACCACCCGATAAAGAGTAGAGCCTCGGGCATATCTCGTTAAAAATAGAGTTTTAATTATAGCTAACCGTGACTGTCGGGATGTCTTGCTACGGGTCTTATTAAACTCTCTATAAAATCTAGTCTTATTTTAAAGCTTCACAGATAATAAAAGTATCATTTTTCTACTTAATATTGCAACTCTCGTTCACATGATACCGCTGTAAAGTGACATCTTCAGTATCGCGTTTCGTGCGGTTTGTGAATAGCCGATGGGGGTTTGGGGACCCCCAACGGGCCATCGGTCCGGGGGGAGGGGTTAAAAAGGAAAGCAACGCATTAGCATAGTAATTATGCTGATGGTCCCGGGCGACTGTAGTCTTAAAAGGCCCTTATTTCTCGTTTGAGTAAACAATAACGTTTGAGTAATACAGGAGATTACAATGTGAACGTAAGTTAAATGTAGTATGTCTGATCCTTCCCAGCTTACATACATACAGATCAATAAAATATGTACTTTAGTCACAAAATATTATTTTCCATATTTAAAAATATCTGCAGGTTTATATTACTTAACTATTACCCGAAAGTTAAGGACACATTCGTGACCAATGTTATTATAATTTTAATTATGAGATAGAGGGCAAACGAAAATGTAGGTAGTGATTACCGCCGCCCATTGACATTTGTAAGACTAGGCGTCTTGCAGACCCGTTGCCGGCCTTTAAGATATGCCTTTTTCTTTAAGACCCATAAGTCTTAATTATGCCTACAATTGCAATCAATTGGTAGGCATAATTAGTGGATAGGAGTACCGAGTCATCGTAATAGTGTGACCACACTGTGGCTGAACGTTATTGCCCAGCAACGCGTTAATAATCGACGTCTATACGAAGGATAGACGGCGTTGGGTGTTGACGGCCATCCACAATCTACCTGAGCCTGCACTGCAGACTTTTGTATCGGCTGCATGTTCGGCCAGGATGTGCTGCCAGTACACGCTTGGTCGTCGAATAATTATTGCTTTTATGCAACTAAGGAGGGGAGTCGGAAAATAAAACGAGGATACTGGTTCAGCCCGTTCACAGTTACAATATTATAAAAAAGTACACGGTTCCAAGTTAATAAATTACCAAAAAAAAAAGATATAAACTTGTCGAAAATTTTTTTATGAGAATTAGGTAACGCATCATCATCATTCTGTGTATTATGTGCCCTTTTCGTTAGCTCTAAATGCGTCGGCAGCGGCAGGGCTTATGATTAATGATGGGGCACTTCACCCACTAAGTGATTTGTGACGTCACTCGACCTCGCTCAAATCGCTAGTTTCGCACATCAAACGGTTCACCCGTTAGATGTGTGGAACTAATTGTTACCCCGAAACCTTTTTGTTGGGAAAGCCGTCCAGTCTTCCATTATTTGACGACCCCGCGCCACACGGTAATCAGCACCGGTATCAGGTATCGCTTCAGTAGATTTCCCTCGATGATCGCGAGTGTTTTTATATCTGGTATACTATACTATATGTTATATAAAGTAAATTGTTCGTACTACTTATGATACTGTGGAGGTACCTCTCGCCCATATGATATATGAAGACTATGACCTGTTTACTGTTGCGGTGTATGCGGTTTGTGTGTTTCTGGTGGCCCATTGGATGGAAGGTTTGTAGGAGGGCAACACATCTGAAGCATAACAATGCTTACTCTCGACGGTAGGTTCACGAGGAAGGCTCGTTAGCGCGCTTGTACTGTGCAAGAGAAACTTCTGTGTGCCGACTCCTTGCTTTTCATTTGGAACATATTACTTGTTTTCGTACCGTTTTATTTTGCTGCACACTCGTAAATTGCATTCTTTTTATATATTATATAGATTCTCTTTTTACCGATAAAAGGACCTACAGTGCATTCTACGTGTTATTCACAAGGGAGATTGACCGTTGACATGCCTCGACAATGTGACCAAAAAAAATACGCTTCCTAATCAACTTAATAATCAGAAAAATCTCGCATCGGTGTAAGAGTAGTGTGGCGACCATTACTGAGGTATGGAGCTCGCGTACAGACATTTACTTGCTAAAAATGATTATATCTGGAAAACAATCTGTGTTCAGCATTTCTTTTGTTATCGCCCTACGATGGCGCAATACAATCGTATTAACTGTAATTTATGCTTCCCGGATGGACTCTTAGACTCCTGACAGCCTGCGGCATCCTCGTGATACACGCTGAGTTACTTAACGTTTCCACGAGCTAACAATGTTAAGCCCTATGGGACACAACTAGAGTCGACTACATGACGGCGGTAGTTTTCAACCTGCCAAAGGATAAATTCCTCTATCAAACCTATGTTGTAATATTATGTTAGGTACCTGATTATTACTTCTTAATACGAGTAGCATAAAATCATTTTTATACTAACAGTTTAGGAACAGTTGTAGAACTCCGCAGTGCGAGTAATTGTGACAGTTTATGACAATGGAAGGAGTCAACAGAGGGTTACAATTTAATTAGTCTTTTAAATATATTTATTTCATCATTGACTTTTCACATTCACGATCCAGGACAGACTGAAAATAGTACTAGAACAACAATGGGATTAATACAGATTTTTGATATTGGTTAGTATAAAGTGAGGGTATGAAGCCTTCCCCACCATGGTTCAAGCCTTGTCGTGGCGTGGGGCTCAGTAGCCTGGGGTGAACCCAGGCGAAGCCAATTGAACCGAGGTTGATTTTTGCACCCCTCTTGTAAGGAGAGGGGGCTTAAAGATCAGGAGAAGGACCGGTTCTCGAGAGCCACTTTGCGATCGGAAAGATACGCCTCCAACAGCCTCACGAGATAGGCAGGCACCTTGAAAAATTTCAGTGCCTCCCGTTCGCGATGTCCAACGACGCCGCGACCACCACCTACTCCCTGCGGTCCGCCACTTAGCAGGTTCGTGTACGCTCCCGGAAGGCTTTGCAGTCCGCGGCGCGTTGCGAGTTTGTTCACGCTGTCACGAGATCACTTCTACTAGAGGTGTTCTAGCTTCACCGGTGCTTTTAGTTAACCTAGTTAACAATACTCACTATTAGGTTACACTCACCAGAGTGAACTCATAATACCTTCATACATTGAAATTGTGAAATTTGTCTTCATATTTATTTTTTCGAATGCAAAATCTTTGTCTTTGGCGTTACCATGCCATGATATGCCCTAATTAATACATTTCTGCTTACTGCCTTAAACAATTTATGCAAACCGTAACTACCACAATTTTTTTACCTAGTTCTTGTATGTGATTCTTCCAATTGGACTTTTTAACTATAAGTAAGCCTAAAAAAATTTTTAGCTCTGATTCCATATGCTGTCAGTTTATAAATGCTGCACGTATGAGCCCTCACTTCAGGTTTATAACTGACATGGACCATCATTATGTGAGCTGACTATACAAGTGTAATTAATGCGTATGAACGACTCACGGGCGGCTGTCGTTTATTTAGAAAGGAGCTAAAGGGTGATAAGAATAGAAGCACACAGCAGGTAAGGCTGTCGGCTTCTATTCTTGTCACCGTTCTGAAGGTCATATTCCTATATTTACGTTGAGATGCCTTTGTTACGAGCCTACATAGGATGGGTATATAAAAGTAGATATTTAAATGAATAATAAATAGGAGGCGGAGGAGTTGACTCATGTTACATGAGTATGTGAAAGACAGACAGAGGATTTGCAATTGTAAATCCGCAGGGCACTATATAAGTGATTAGAGGATGCGGACACGTATCGACCGGATAATTGTTATCAAGTTTACATTTAAAAATGGGATGAGGACACGGGAGACATGTGTGTGAATTGTTGATGAGGCCTGGTAGTGTTTCCACTATCTCAGAAAGATTGAAATTAAAGGCAGTTGCATAATAACCGGTCCGAGGTAGCTGAGCGAATGCGCTCGCACCACCACTGTGTTCGCGGCGAGACTGTGCTTACATCACGACTGCGCTCGTACCGGAGCTGTGCTCACACCGCGACTACGCTCGCGCCGCGACTGTGCTCGCACCGTGACTACGCTCGCGCCGCGACTGTGCTCGCACCGTGACTGCACTCACACCGCGCTCAGCCTGCGCTACACCACTGATTTTTAGGAATAGTAAAAGTATAAATTATGATAGTATTTAATCTGATAATCTGACAGTTTTATGAAAAGATTCCAAATCTACTTAGGCCCTAAGCTATATAACCTAATTAATGCTTACCTAGACATATATCATTTAAATAACAAAAAAAAAGTGAAGAAGAACTCATTTCATTTTTGAATGGTCAAGGCTATAACGACATTGAGTCTATGTTTATTAGCAAAAGATAATACCTTGGTGAGGAAAATATGGGTATTTTCCTCACACCCACACGCGTACCCACGCCTGCACGCATACAAGCACACACACGCACATGAATGCACACACCCGCTCACTTACACACAATGCCCACACAAACCTGGCACGGAATAACTGGCAACCAAAATACAGGCTTAAGCCTAGTTTGGATGACAGCGGTTGTCTACAACTACCTACAGTTTTATACAAATGAAAGTGTAATTGTTTGATTTTAATTTTGTTCTTGCATTTATATACGACACTAGACATAAAAATAATTGCATATATTTATTATTGCGTGAAACATTTAAATTTACTTTAAATTAAACAGTAAAAATTTACATTAAATATGTACAATGAGGTATTATATCTTAATATTCTGTATGACTTAATAAATTAAATATAAAAAAACTCGCGCACGGTGTAGTTTCTCGCCTTGTTCGTCTTGTGACCTACAAGACAAGTGCACGAGTCTCTTGCTCACGACGCTCTCACGCTAATCAATCGGAACGAGTTTTCACTCTATTTATTTTATTATACTTAAAAATAAGGAAAATGTCTTCCGTCCATCCTCCCACTTAATGAGCCCCAGGACCATACAAATCGCACGAGACAAGATACTGTATTGTAACTTTATTATGGGCTGCATCGTGTGAGCGAGATGTAACGCAATTGTATTTGCGTAAAGTACAGGATTCTAAAATGAATTTAACACGAACACAATCAGATTTCAGGTGGGAGCAGCATTTCCCGGGTCCTGGTGAGCGCGAGGGCCAAAGAAAAGACTGGCGGGTTAAGTGTCGGAGAAACACACACACACACACGCGTACGCACGTAATTACAGTCCCTCCGTTCACCGTGTTCACGAGTGAGATCTGCACGTTACAACTGGGCCACGAGTGTGAGTTTAATTCATAAAACAGTGAAACGCAACTATTGCGTTAATAGAGATGTCATACATAATAGCACACATATTAAGTCGAGAGTGCAAGTTCTATAAATATCAACAAAAAGTTATTCGTTTGCTCACTCTAATAATAGTGTAGTTGTGTTAGCCAAACCATTCAAACGCCACTGTTGATAGACCATATGAGCTGTAGAGGTCACTTACATTGAGAGACTGGAGTGTACTTTAGTTCAAGCGCATTATGCTTATTATATATCACTGTTTCGCTTTGAGCATATAGACCAAATGAGATAAAGTGACAACATCGTGTTACTAGAGATGCTAAGGTTTTGACGTTAAGTATACTTTTGCCGGCCTTCGTATCATTTCCGCGACCTAAATTTAGGCTTCGTTTAAATTTGCAAAGGACAATTTGAAATGTTGGTGAATTTTATGGAACAGTAAGCAACATTTTAAACGTTTGTTTCTGTCAGCAACGTTGCATTATAATATAATAAAAGTTCCTTGCACAGGTGGTATTTAATACTAAATTCAGTTTCACTTAAATCATTTAGTAGTTTGAAGGAGTCCCGCAATATCACCCGTAGTGTGCGCATGATGTCTTGAGCCTGATTTTCCTCCATCATGGAAAAAACAATATGGCTGCTCCATGCAACGTATTGTAAAACATTTATTTATTTGTGTAAATTAATAAACTATTAGCTAAAATGCGCTTTATGTTGTTTTACCGCCCAAATTTCAAGTGAGTAACTCTACAACTGCGTATATCGTATATTTCATAAGTTAACCATAAAGTAGTACCTGGCTTTCGCATACATATCAAAGTGGTACTAACTCGAACGTTACGTTACATAACGTGACTAAAGAGTTAGCGTAAACGATATATGAAAGTTATGCTCACATTGTTATTCGTTTACCTTTCCGCTAGAGGCGCTGACAAAAACTCCATACACTTTGGTAAACGAAGCGCAAACGCGTTAGTAAAGTATATCGTTGTAAAAACTTACACTCTAGGTGCTGTACGCAGTTCACTAAGACTGTTAACTTTCTGACGATTCAGTAATCTCGCCGCTGCCGTGATCGCAAACACGCTGATTTTCATTAGTACTTCCCATATATCAACATCTATTACAACAGTTTTATCAAAAGTAAAATGTATAAAAGTTCGCTAATAGATAAACCTTTTAATTTAGATTGGGCATCAAAGAACAATATTCCAATTTTGACTATTCGAGAATAAACTGAAAATTCTTAAATAATTTCAGGAAAAGCGTTTAAAATTTAATTAATTAAACCTATGACCCTCACGGAATGTTTGAGTGCGCATTGTTTATTCATGTAGCCACACATACGTATGCAGATATGATATAAATAAATAATAATACATATTTTTTCCATTCTATAAGTTTAAAGTAAGAAGGGAAAAAATTAAGTTTATAGACAATTCAGAATTAAGGTGGACGAGGACGTGATTTTGTATTCAAATTGACAAAGGCGTTATAAACTTCCAATCGGCACATGCCGTTTGTAGGTTTATGATTGAACTCTCGACCACATTAATGTACTTAACAACGGTTAAACTTTGAACCTATTGCGTACATTATTTTTATTTAATACTAATGGAAACTAACCTACACGTGATGTCACAAATTTACTCATTAACATAACAAGCAATCCCAATCAATTACGGACCATATTTCATTGTGACAAGAATTGAAAATATGACTAAAATCCGTTTCTGACCGAATATTTTCTGGGTGTATCTGTAAAACCCTTAATAGTTTAGAAAAAAAATTAGTAAATATTTTATAAAATGGCAGCGTTCCCGCACGTCGTGTGAAAGTTTTTCCGTAGCAGAGCGCGCGCTCTTCCATTCACGTGCTCATCGGCTACATAAATTTAAATTGCGTCATTGAAACGAGCCATTCTTACATGAATCATGAATCTTTTAGGTTTCCTTTGAATAATTTCTTCTTTCTTCACTTTTTAATCATGTTTCGTTGCATTGACAGCGTTGATTAGACTAAAGTCAACATTTCAATGAATGAGTAAACTTCGTAAAACTTTAAAAAAAATCTTGTATACCGAAGTTAAACGTAAACATAAGTTATAAAAAAATATTTGTTTTGTCGTCCTCTAATGACTTCCTATTGTATCGCCTCTACTCGGTGCTGTCCGGACGAAGAAGGTCGACTGTTCAGTAAAACTAAATTTATTACTAAATTTAACAAAATATAAATATGAGGAGAATCGTGTCCATTAGTATTAAAATTTAGTTACATTTGAGAAATCATAAATCCGTTTAAAATTGAGAATCCGTTTAAAATGCGTTTTTTTTAATATTAAATTGTGTTTGTGATCCCTCCGCTGCATTTATGTCTGTTTTCTTACGTTTATATAATGTTAATTTATTGTTGTATCAAAATACAGGTCTTGACTTACGAATTATGATAGTACTAGTATTTAATCCAAGAATGTAACACAATAACAACAAGACATCTTCACGCCAGCTCCCTAATGGGGGCCAGAGAGAACAGAAAGCCATACATCACGATCCTTACAAACTTGCCTTGCCCCCTCCACATTCACTACTCTCTTTATACAGACACGCCGGTTACGAATACCCTTGACACCACCTGTGAACAGTACCCGATCACTCCGATCACGGTACGTCAGTCTTGGTCTTCCACGGTAATAAAATAATTAAATAGAAACAGCCAGATTCCACTATACTACATTTACTATAGTAAGAAACATTTGCAAGGTTTAATGGGACTAGAATAGAAATGAAAGCAACGCAAGAGTCCATTTTAGGGCCGTTTGTTTTTCTAATATACATAAATGATTTTCCGTATTTAGTTAAAGATAATCCTGAGACGGTCCACCACCACTGGACTACTAAATGGCGAGACTCTGGACATAGTGGATTCGACAATTTCTCTTGGAGTAACACTAACCTCTAAACTACAGTGGGGTCACCATATCACAAAAATTGCGAATAGATCTTGCTCGGCAACACTTACAGTTTGTTTATTTTAGTTCCTTCTATAGCATCATATCATAGGGCATACTGTTGTAGGGCTGACATTAATACTATTTTCGTGCTGCAGAAGCGAGCTATTCGAGCAGTCTACTAGCTCGCCTCTAATACATCACTTAGAGATCACTTTAAGGAAATCGGTATAATGACTATCTACTCTCAACACATTTTAAATAATTTCCTGTTCGTACGTAAGAATATAAATGGCTATAACAAAAGAAGTGATATACGTGATAGTAACACTAAAAATAGACGCAAACTAGATATGCCGGATCGCAGGACTTAGCAAAGTATATAATTATTTTGGAGTTCAATGTACAATAGGATCCCGGAAAACGTACAAAAGCTCAATTAACAAATTTAAAAAGTTATTAAATAACGATTATGTGATAAAGGATATTATAACATAGAGATATATAATAGAGTTTATGACAGATACCACACCGTGGGGATAAGAAGACGCTTTCCGCAGGCTATTTCTGTATAAGAAAGATTGTACTTAGTTGATAATATTGTATATTGCATATTATTTGTAAAAGTGTTGTGTATTACTTTTTTATTTATCAGACCCACTGAGTTTGTTGCGCTGGTTCTTCTCGGAACAGGGCTAGGGTTGTACCGGCGGTAGACGTGTGTTTCAATATCTCGACATGATGATACAGACTGAATTAACATTTACAGTCACAAATCCTCTTATAACATATCTGTGATCAGTTTGGATCATGGTATAGTATACCTACATTTCTCAACCCCGCAGAAATCGGCCATCGGCTTATTGTCTCAAAAATACTTTAAGGGTTAGTGTCATCGATGCACTGTCACCACGTTCAAACAAAAAACGCTAAGTCAACAACCAGCGCATAGTAAATACGCGCTGGGACTGGCTACACTAGACGCACATTACATCCACCTTTACATTTTATTTTTGTCACGCTTCAATCGCCTCACAACTATCATCCAGTACACTCGAACGATACTGGCAAAACATTTGTTAAACTTATCCTGTTTACTGTATGGGCACGGTGAGCGAGGAGTTAAAGTAATTCGTGCACTGTACAATAATTTCTATATTACTTACTTTGACAATGCTTATGAGACCGCGTACGTTCGGTGTCGTATTCCAGAGATTAATGATGTGCTTTGTGGCAGCGGCACGGCAGTAGCAGGGCAGCGGCAGGTCAGCGGCAGGGCAGCGCCAGAGCAGCGGCAGGGCAGCGGCAGTGCAGCGGCGGGGCAGCGGCACAGCAAGCGGCAGGGCGGCGGTAAGGCAGCGACAGGTCAGCCGCAGTCCAGCTGCAAAAGGTCCGTTAATAAGGTGGGGTAACAATAGAGTTCCTGGGAGGAGTCTCCCCTCCCGCGGACGTTTCGCTCTCATTATGAAGAGCTAAAGGTACAATGAAGAATGACGATATTATACATAAACCTGGCTGGCTCACTTTGTAACGTGGCTGTTAGTGAACGTGTTACCCCAGAGGTTGCGGGTTCGAATCCTGTGTATATTATATGTATCCTATAATAAAAATTTTAAATATGTAAAATTTCTGAAATTTATAAAAATGTGAAATATATTTCCGTTGTCTAGTACCTGTAACACAAGTCCTTACGGTATTTAACACGGGATCAGTCTCACGTAGTGTGATCAATCCACAGATATTATTATTGTTACTATTCTATATTAATTATATTAGGTATCTTAACTTACACTAAAAAAATCTTTTTACTTGTGTACGGAGCGACTCGACGACGGCTTTACTCGCCTCAATTAACAAAAAGTAATAAAAACGAATGCATACCATTTCATTGTGAAAAGAATTATTCATGTAGGTCATCACTTGAATACGATCCAAGAGAAATTTAAATGAAAACGGGTACATTTTTGTGCGAGTTGTTTGAATGCTTTTAATAAATTTTTTGGTCGGTTTGCTTTCAGCTTTACTATGTGTCAATTAACAAATTGCGGTTGAACTAGAGTTTTGAGATATACTATGTCTTAGGCACAAACAACCAGTACACGTCATTTAACCGTTATTCAAATAACATCTTAATTATTTTATCGTTTCAGTACTATATGATTTTTATGTGCTACGCGGCGTAGCAGTACTACATTGACCTGGCTCTGCTACCACAACTACTGTGTAGAGTTAATATTATGTAATATAAAATATTGTTTTCCCCGCTTATTAAATGTATATTACGCAATCTATGGCAATTGTAAAACCGATTTTCAATATTCTTTATTTTGAGCTACAAAATTAAAGAAAATATAATAATTAAGGTGAAAAGTAAATTGCCTTCTTTTAAAATTTGAATTATTGAAGTATATTTGATATTTTTTCGGATCGTCCCCACCTCAGACCAGTATTTTTTTATTCGCGCTTGGGGTCTTAAGGGGGCAATAAAAGAGCGGTGACTTTTAATATTACAGCATGAGGTGCGTACTCGCGCGAGAAGACTACCGACCTCGGCTCAACGTTGTTAAAACTGTTCGTGGAGTTTAAACATATTATACGTATGCGATAATTTTTTTCAAAACTAATAAATGGATTTTCAATGATGATTCAGGATGGAATGATATAGTACATGGAAAAGATTTGAGTGTAAATTTGTTAATGTAAAAATATAGCCAACATTATTTACATGTGAAGCCGGGGCGGATCGATCAAAATATTATTTTAATAAGAGCATTGAAAGACATTAGTTACAATTGTTAAAAGATCACTATTGTAGAGTTTGTGATCAAAATAAAAACAAAACACTTAAAGGATCACGTTTGGACAAAACGTCTGTGAAAAAACCCTAAAAAGCACTTCTCGGTTTCATATAATTTGGCAAGACGTGAATTATTATAAATAAGAGAAATAGAAAAATTTTAAATAGGTAATTTGTGGCAATTTAAAATAAGTGTACCTTTACCCAGATATAAGTTTGTGCATTTTGGGCTGATCGAGTATTAATTCTCGTACCTCACATTGATACGGAACCCTTTGTTGTACGAGTCGAACTTGCGCTCTACCAGTTTTACCAAAAAGGCAGAAACTAAAAACTAAATGCAGATGGATAAACATTGTAAGTATTTATAGAAATATAGTTGAAAGGATATTTAAAAACATTATTGAAAATAAAATAACCAATTAGGGTTATTTTATTTTCATTGGGTTTTTAGTACTTTATACTATATCACTTTTTATTCTGTGAAACTCCAGAGAAGTTTGTAAAATGGTTAATTAGCTGATGCAAGCTAATTATCTATTGGCCACACAGTCGGGGTTCTATCTGAAAAAAAGAACTGCAATATGTTTTTCGAGACGTTACAATATGACGCCAGCTTACAAAATAACAAAGAATGCGGAACCCGAAGACTGAAATCCGTGTAGATTACGTCGACAGAGCTTTACGCGTTTTTAGGAAGAGGTAATGCCATGTTGCATATTTTCCTATGCAACGGAGTTGGTCTGGCACGACCTGGGAGGTACCTCTCGCTCACATACTACCACCGTGACATCTTCAGTGTCCCGTTTCGTGCGGCTTGTGAGTACCCGGTGGCCCATTGGGGGGAAGGAGGCCATCGCATCGGCATAGTAGTTATGCGGAAGTTCATAGGTGTAGGTAGTCCGAAAGTAGGTAAAAAAAGCTTGACAAATATAACATTTTTACAGTAACCGAGGTGGCCAGATGCCGGGCGTACTTTGATGCGACTGCGCTGATGAGTGGAGATGTAATGTTCAAAATTATTTTCAAGCAAAGGACAGCTACTCAAATTTATAAAAAAATAACAAGTGAGTGGTGGTTCAAATCTGATGATTTTTCAGTAAACGATCGATTTGAGCAACTTTCCTAGCTGACGGATATGGTTGCCTGTAGCCAACGATAAATTAATGATTTTACGTCCCGTGAATCATATTGAGGGAAAAATATATATTATTAACACCTAAATAAATACTCAACCTGATGATGATTACTTTAAACAGGTCGGAATTGTAACTTGAAAAAGAAATAAATTATATGTACTCGACTTACGAGTTGTGGACGTACTAGCACACCTCTGCCTACCTCTTCGGGGATAATAGGCGTAAAAGTACTTTTTATAGTGATTATGGAAATAGTATACATAGCTTATTTATTTGTTCAAGTGCTAACATGAATTTCCAACAAGAAGTGACAATACATTCTATCAACTATTTATTATTATTAAGTTAAAGTTTATAATAATACAATATCAAACCAGACTTCCATAACTTACTCAGTCACGACTCCTGACTTAACAACTCTGTTGTACGAACCGAATAAAATAAATGAATACTAACCGAAATAAATTACAAATGTTATGATATGTCCCTCGATCACTCGAGAGAGGAATCAATGATTTATTATTGTTGAGTGGTAATCACCGTATGGAATGTCAACATAGCGTCCTTAATGTCAGGCGTAGCGCCAAACTTCGCTCGCCAAACTCGCTTCCGAAGTGTTTTGTTCCACTTGTCTCACTACATAGTCATGATGGCGCTATGAATAAATAACAACTGCAAGCCTACAATCTGTTAATGTGCAGTATAATATGGCACACAAGTACCCACAACTCTTATAAGATTCAAGAGAGAGATAACGGGGAGGTACCTATAGCTTATACGTTAGCTCCGTAAAATGACAACTTGTGAGTCACGTTTCATGCGGGCCGATGGCCCATTGGAATGGCGGATGAAAGGAGGGTAACGCATTGTCATAGGCATTATACGGATATTTACGAACGTCGATAATAAGAGGGTCCGACTGCTCGTCAGTCCCCCTATAATATAATATTTCATGTCCCATGCCTCATACATGAATATTTCGATTGCTTTGTTATAGTGTCCACTGTCGGGATAGTGTGTGGGTTAATGTTGTTAGGTGTTAGGGACACCGCTACCTTACCGGACTCGCAGATGTCGTAATATTCATTTTAATTGCAATCAGAAACAATGTATCGACTTTCGAACTCTCAGCTGCGCCCTTCGCCGTGTTTGGAATCCCATTCGTCCCATGTAAATTAGTTAGAAACTAATCAAACAAAAAACAGAACAGTTACGATTGTATTTTTCTATTGCAATAGACTGTGATGTATCGCCGTGCCCTACTTATTTACTATTCATGCATTTAGAAACACACACATTTCAACATGTTGCATGTAAAGAGAGATGTGAGAACCCCACATAAATGACGTAGAACGACAAATAAACGTGAAATTTTATGCGGCGCATTGAAAAGGCGGGGGAGGGTAGTTACAAATTCACAGCGCGGCGTATGAATTATTCCCGCGCATTACGAGCGGGGAGCGGTCCGCTGTCGCTGCCTTCGGAGCCGACCGCTCCTTAATCGTTGCTTAATTCACCTGCAGATCTTACAAGCAATTCCCGCTTTGAAAAAGTTTGGCTGCGCGAAAAGAAACCTACCGCATGCCGCGTATAAAATAACGCTGAATCATAATAGGGGTGACATGGGGAAGAGTAATCATTGTAGACATGAAGCTGAGTAACCACACCATGGTCCAAGCCTTGTCGTGGTGGTGAGGCTCAGCAGCCTAGTGTGAACCTAGGCGAAGCCCCTTGCAGGGGATACTCTTTTCGACATTTTCCAGAGAAGAGCGGACTTCAGGGCAACAGGGGGAGGTGCTCCTTGTACCCCTTTTATAAGATGACGTGATAACAGAGCAACAGGAGAAAGCGCTTTTGCACACGGGCCATAGGGTCGGATCAAACCCCACCAGTGGTTGTACTGAGGTGAGGGGCAACCCTGCTATGCAGGAGACGTCGGTCCCTTAGGGGACTAACTGGCCGTCGAGGCGCCAAAATGATGTGTTGTTCCGGGACACCTCACCAAAGGCAGCACTGATGGCACTCAGGGGGATTTTTGTTGGTATTCTGCATTATAATGTGCCGCAAGCCCCACACTCTACGGGACCCACCCAGGACCGATGAAGGCGCATAAATGCGTTTCCCTGCGACAACAAATATATAACTTAAATAAGAAATATACTGTTTATACTATTTCCACAAATTTATTGATTTAAAATACATATATATATTATGTGCTGTGTGGAGGGGGCCTAAGAATACTCTCACCCTCAATCCAAGCCCAGGGTGACATAAGTGTCGTCAAAGGGCACTAGTCGCTTAAAAAAGAAGAGGCTCCAACTGGCTGTGTCCCGTCTGTTTTATAGTGACAGTGAAATAGACGGGTGTACCGGACGGCGCTCGCGCCGAGCGATGGCGGTAAAATCGATAGGATCAGCGGCAGGCAGCAGTGGCGCCGGTCCGAAACCTAATCTGCGATTGCCAATTTACCTACTCAGCGTGGCATTAACGTCAAATGAAAAACAGCAATAGAATTCGGCCCCTAGTTCCGGGTAGTTCCACTAGCCCTGGCCACGGTAGCGGCCCTGGTAGCAGCCAGGGTAACGGTGAAATAAGGGGTGCTAAGAATCTCCGGTCTACGGACCGCTACCACCGATGACCAAGCTACCTATATCGGACGAACGTTCAGACTAGATAACCACTTGGTTGAGCTGGAGGTGGAACTGGAAAAAATCCGATGGCACGTTCTGGGGATATGTGAAGTCCGAAGACAAGGCGAGGACACCATAACTCTGCCACCGGGTCACCTATTCCACTTCAGGGAAGGCGTGGCGTCAAGATGGCGTGAGATTCCTCGTGAATAAGTCCCTCGCAGGCAACGTCGTCGAAATATCCAGTGTGTCGGGTAGGGTGACGTATCTCAAACTTAAACTCAACAATAGGTATAGCCTCAAAATGATACAAGTGTAGGCACCAACCTCGACACATTCCGATGACGTGGAGACAACCTGTCAGGATGTCTCGAAAGCTTTACATAACACCTGTAAGGCCTACTTCAATGTTGTTATGGGGGACTTTAATACCAAGGTGGGAGTACGAAATGGTGTCGGATCGAGTCTGGGTCTACATGGTCGAAATCGCAGGGGGCAAATGCTCGTAAATTTCCTCAAGAAGGAGGGCATCTTCTTAATGAATTCCCATTTCAAGTAGAAGCCCCATAGTAGGTGGACATGGCAGAGTTCCGATACTGTGACAAGGAAAGAGATTGACGTTATTATGACGGACCGAAAGCATATATTTAGGGATGTCTCCGTGATCAATAGTTTTAAAACCGGAAGCGATCACCGATTGGTAAGAGACTCTCTGAATATAGGCTTTCGACGCGAGTGTGTCCGATTAGTACAGACAACACCCCGACCTAACCATGGTAAGTTCCGAAAAAATCCAACGGGAATTAAAAAGCCGGTTCGATGCCCTAGATATGTCGGAAACTTCAATGGAAATTGACGAGGCCATGAGTGGCGTGATTGATTGCATGCGGGGCGTGGGTGAAGATTATTTTAGGAGTAAGTATACGAGCGAGAGAAGCTTAACTCTCAGATAAGCCACTCGGACTTATGAGGGAAAGCAGAGCACATGAAGACGTTATGTCTGCCGATGTCAAACTTCTTTCAAAATGAATCCGCAAACTAATCCGAGACGCCGAGACCTTCGCAGCTCAAATACGCAACGGGTTACCGAAACGATTGAGCGGAACAAAAGTTCGAAGGTTTTAGTGGAGAAGCCTGGAAGAAGTCATTTGACAACGGTTAAAGCTGATTCTGGAGTTATGGTTTTTCTGAGCCTGGGATCTTATCTGAGATCGAAGCTTTCTATAGCAAGTTGTACGTCGCACGCTCCTCATCCCGATATCTTAAACAACGATCAGCGTGGAAGCCTAACACATCATTTGTCAGGCTATCTGCCGGACGTCAGCTTGAGTGAGATTAATCTAGCTCATGCGCAGTTTATAGGGAAAGACGCTCCGGAGAGGGATATATATTTACAAATTGTTCTCAAGAGTCCTTACGAATCATCTCACCACAGAGCTTGACTTATTTCAGCCACCGGAGCATTGTCGGTTTCGCAGTAGATATAGCACCATGGATCACACTTTCACCATAAGGCAAGTCATACAAAAGACACATCATCATCAGCCGCTGTACCTTGCCTTTGTGGACTACGAGAAAGCTTTTGACTCTGTCGAAACCTGCGCTTTTCTGTAAGCTTTACAGCGATGTCAGGTTGAGTGGCAATGCGTCGTAGTACTGAGAGAATTTTAGCAGGTTTCATCCTTGTAAACTCGTTCAAACCCCAGAAACCAAATTTTTAAAAAATCCGTCTTAGTGCTCACAGACATCCTAAAAAGGGACCCCAAGCACTGAGATTTCGTGTTGAGTACTCACCATCCGGAATCGGCGAGCTTTCGCTTTTATGTATATACACAAGTAGATGTAATTTACCTTCATTGTTATTATAGCTTCATTGAGAAGCGAAAATGTGATAAACATAATAAAAGAGTGAATAGTTAAAGGATGAACCTGATGATAAAATTTCTGCAGCGCGAGCATAAACTTACAGCGATACCGAGAATATGAATACGTAACGAGAGCGTTTGCACTCTCAAAGTTCCACTATCCGCACGCAGCTGGCGGAAACTGGTTAGATACCTGTACACCGAGTTACCCATGTTGATGTATCGACTAACGCATTTCACTGTTCACATACTAAGTAATGTGAGCTGTTTCCTATCCAGAGACGTGTGCTCTGTACAGCTCAGATACAATACAAGACCACGGAAGACGAGATTATTTGCTAAGTTTGTCCAGTAGTCAACTTGCATTTAACCTTATCGTTGTATTTACTAAGAGTACAAATAAGCGTACTGATAGATTACAAGTAGAATTATTCTAAACGTACTCTTAATATGTCACTACACAACGTATTTCATGCCATAATCCTCTCCATAGACCAAATGTTCTCGGCCCCACGTAGCTGGCCCCTTCTCCTAGGTCCCTTGGGGATATAGTAAAAATGGCTATAACAAAACACTCGCATATCGGGATGCATATCTCCCATCTGTGGGAGAGGTGGGAGTCGATCGTCTTTTCAATGTCAAACTTAGTTTAAAACCCTCCATACCATAAAGAAATATCTATCCAGTGACGTGTTGTGTACACGACTAGGCCCTGTCGAAAGAATACCCTAAATAATTTAATTTTCCATACTACTTCATTTTGTAGCGGTTCGTTAAATTCATCAACCTTCCAAAATTGAAATTTATGCACACGGTACCCATAGCCTCAATGTATCTCAATGTATAAAGCGAATTATGCTCAGTCGGACCGCGCTCCTCCTCGGGAGCTCACAATAGCAAATAATACGTCTGCGTCGATGACAGTTCGTAGGGCGGCTGATACTCATGACCTCATCAGATGCGCGTCACGTAAATACGTCAGGTATGTTTGACTACGTCAACCAGAAGACCAGGATCTTCATTGTAACTCAACTTGAAACATCCACGGTGGCTTCGCAAGAAATATAAAACTACTTCAAAGCCTGATCTCTGGGCGCTTTTAAATAGAAAATAAATAATAATATTTCATGGTCAAACTAAAACGTTTTAGTGATATGTAGTGTAGTAACGTAGGACTGATCCAACTGTACGACAATACACGACTAACGTGAGATCGCATATAAACGTTCCGAATACATGTTTTCACAGCAAACTAAACTTTCACCTCATACGGTAATGATACGAGTAACAGTTTACAGATTCATGTTCCAAGTTTTTGCCGACAGCTACGATTAAGTTAAAAGATATTCAGTCGTCAATTAGCATGAATGCATCCTTAGCTAAAGGTAGGAACCATTACCTAAGGATGCATTCCGTTATAAATTATGTGCCAGATTTAATGCATAGTATTAAAAAACCAATCATCTATTTGTGTGTTCTCTCCGTTTCAGTATTGCGAGGAACACGTTTTATGCATTAACATGGTTTATTCTGAAAATATAATTATAGGTAATGAAGCTACGTTCCAATGTTAAAATTTCTCTTAAATTTTTTTACGACCTATTTAAAATTCGAGACTTATGGAAGAATGGATCTACATCGGGAACATTTTTGTCTTATAATTATAATGTCATCTGAAAACGGACAAGTCATATAGTTAGCTTGAAACACTCAAGGCGAATACACGATCCTTCTGCTTAGAATAATCAGAGGTTCTCAACTATAGTCCGAAATGTTCACATGTAGCTCTGGAGAGACACATCTGAATGGTCCAACTAGTATTGTCTGCAAACAACAGTTTGATTTTTCGTGCTTTGAAGTATCAGAAATTGAGTATCGTAATACTGGCGATAGCAGAAATACTTGGCTATGCCTTAGATGTATATCATGACTGTCCCGTCCGCTTTTTTATTAGTTTGCAATCGTTCGAAAAACAATGCTTAACGTTTCTTAATACGCCTTTAGTAACAGCAAATAAAATGTAAATGGCTTATTCGAAAAAAAGGAGGAATATCACCCGAGAAAAGGTCTCTCTATGAGTGATGGTCTGTAACTACGTGATAGTTTATATTCCATGGAATTGACGTAAAGGGAGAGGTAAAAAAAAGGGCGACGACGTATAGTAGCACCAGACAATCTCCCCTGTTCACTTGAATAACCGGACTGGGCCAGTTTTTAATTGAAGTACGTCTGTAAAATACATGACTATGTTCTTACTGGTATTCTATTTAATGTGTTGTTTTGCTTGTGCCCTGGAAAAATAAAAGTGTATAATATACATTGTCAAATTAAAGGGACTTTAGATTGTGTAATTAATAGAAACTCGAAACGCTCGAACTGCCATATCAAGAGCACAAAACGCAGTGAGCACATGCTCACGCAAAGCGGCCGACAAACGTAATGTAGTTGTGTAAAAATACATACACAAGATGTACTTACAAACATAAAACTTCTGTGTGCAAAAATTCGGCAGTTGAACCGGATATCGGATATAAAAATCGGATCAGATAACAATATAACGCTTGCAACAATATAATGCTATCTGTTCTTTAATAGCTGACACTTCAACCATAAATTAGAAACTGGGTATTTTTTATAGAAAGTGTAGCATCCTGCATAGTCTATGTTACGATTATTTAACTGATTCGGAAAAGCGGGTGCGTTTCTTGGACCAACTTCAGTTGGTCTAAAAGACGTATCCGCTCTTGTTGTGCCAGTTCTTTTCATTGTCAATTTTAAGAAGTAAGCAGTTCTGTAAATGTATGCGGCAAATAAATACAAAGTATAATATTAGAAGTATTTTATTTGACTATTTTATCTCGATATTGATATTGCCATGATTACCCACCGCCACGACAATGGTGGGGACCATGGTTCAAGCCTTGTTGTGGCGGTGTGGCTCAGTAGCCTGGGGTGAACGCAGGCGAAGCCAATTGTACCGAGGAGGATGTTCTTAGCACCCCTCTTATAAGAAGAATGGCTAAAGATCGGGTGGAGGATGGCTCTTTGTATCCCTCTTAAAAGAAGAGGGGACAATAGAGCAATAGGTGGGGGCGCTTTTGCACACGGGTCAAGGGACGAGGATGGGATCCTCATTGCACTGTCCCAAATTTGGTGGAGTTGTCCTGTAGTGCGGGACAACCTTATCTGTGGAGGTGGAGTTCGTCCCTTCGGGGACTGACTAGCCCTCGAGGTGCCCTGAAGATTTATCGTTCCGGGGCACCACACCAAGGGCGGCACTCATGGCACTCGCGGTGGTTTTTGTGGTTATTCGGCACTATAATGTGCCGCGAGCTCTACGCATCACAGGACCCCATCCAGGGCCAACGAAAGCGCGTAAATGCGATTCCCTGCGCTTGATGCGACAACAAAAAAAAAAAAGATTAGTGCCAGTAGATTTTTATAAAGCTGAATCCTAAATACTTTTTATATTGCATTAAATATGGATATATTTGCGGCAAATGGGGTTGTACTTGCATCAATTGTTCTTAAAGGATGGAAAACTCTCCGTATATTTTGTCTAAATACAAAATTTTGTAAACCCATACGTACAGCGTACAAAATCTATCATCCACGATGGATTGACATTTAAATACGAATCATCATAATCACCTCCTGACCGTCTCCTCATACCTATTACAAGTTTTATACTCAATTTTTATTAAAATACCCACATTAAGCTGCATTGCAGATAACTTTCACGACACGACCGGTCAGGTACCAGTCGCTCACACGATTACAGCCTTAAAAGTGATGGCCATACAATCGCTTCTTGCGGTCTGTGAGTGTTCCATTGCGGGTTCTATTGCAAAAGGATCCAAAAGTCTCCAAATGACTCTGATTTCTCATCCCT
>JAFELO010001118.1:239128-293476 GCA_017140195.1 Eumaeus atala
CCCCCCCCCCCCCAACAACGCTATAAAAATACAAGTATACCTTGTACTCAACGCAAATGTAATGTTACCAGCGGTTGGTTTAATATCGACGTACACAACCAGAGTCTGGCGAGAGGCGCCGGGCCCGTGCGGACGTCCTGCGGGCGGGACAGTCCACATGGTCAATGTCAAAACCAAACATGGAAATAACTAACTAAATCAGTTTACAGTAATATTTCAATGTGTATTCACTCACGAGACAATTGATTCGGACAGTACAAGCGACCGCCATCCATCTGTGGTGCCGTATATGAGTGAACCATGTCACAGACAATGGTAAGGCGCGTTAGCATATAAATGAGTACAATGTCGCGAATTAGCATTTGGCACACACGTGCAGGTGCGAGCCGACACCTCACCAACGTGGCGGTTGGGATGTATCCTGTACAACAATAATATATTGAAAGATCGATAACTTAAAAATAACATCATAGTGAAATCAAATAACAGCTTTATTAACAACTACATAAGTTAATTAAAATTATAATATATATAAAATGATATAATATACAATTATAAGCTCGAATCCACCCGATTGTCATGAGATGTTCCCCAGATGGACCTCTCGTACTTGGGGGTGATCTGCGCAATCTTCAAGATTTACAGCTCCATGAGAGCAATAGTCTCTTTCTGCGAGATACTCTCTAACTGAGACTAGGGGTTATGATGGGAACGTAACCATGCATGGCGTCGACACTGATGGAGCTGATCTAAGTTGTCGCGGATCAGCTCATATTTTCTCCACCATGGTTCTGGTCTCCCTCGTTGCGGTGGGGATAAGTGGCTTTTTTTTGACGCGGGGAAAAGCATTAACGCGCCTTCACCGGCCCTGGGTGGGGTCCAGTGGTGTGTGGGACTCGCGGTGCATGATAGTACCGAATACCCACAAAAAACACCTCGAGTGCCATGAGTGCCGCCCTTGGTGAGTAAGGTACCTACCATTTCTGTCAAAAGTACTGGAACGCATGGTTCAGGAGCAATTGTGTTCCTACCTAAATCAACATCAACTTTTCAATACCTTCCCGACCGGTTTCTTCCCGGGTCATAGCACGGCCACTGTACTCATTAAAATCACGGTTGATATTAGCGTGGGAATGGATTCTAGAAATATAACAATCCTGACACTGCTCTACTTTAGCAACGCCGTTAACGTCGTAGACCATGAGGTTTCATTACTTTTACCTAAGTCTATTAATATATCTTCAGAGGCCGTTGGTTGGTATCAGAGTTTTGTGCGTGGCGTTGGTAGCGTGTAAAATTAGAGAGCGTTCTCTCCTCTTTTTTATGTTCTTTTTACATTTATGTTCTTCTTTTTTTTTAATAAATCTATCTGTCAAAGAATACCTTCACCCTATTATATGTATGCAGACGACTTACAGATTTACAGACATACTCCTCTGTAATATCTCTCAAATGATATTAAACAAACTAATAACGACTTTGCCGGCATACTGCAGTAGAGTAGAATCTATGGTCTACACCTAAATCCTGATAAGACTCAATGCATAATAATAGGCAGCCGACAATTGATTGGAAAAATCGACTGGGAGAAACTTCCGAATGTTTATGAAGGAGGGTCTGTAATACCTTTAAGTAAAACGGTCAAAAGCTTAGGCATACACTTATACCCAACTCTTTCATGGCATGTACAACTACAGGAGCTGCGAAAGAGAATGCTAGGTGTTGTAGTTTCTTTAAGACGATTTAGTAATTTTATTCCGATTCCTACAAAAAGACTTCCACGCAATCAATACTGCTGCCTATCTTAGACTACGCAGACGTGTGTTACTGCGACCTCAATGAGAACATTCTGTCTGCACTCGAAGCTTACAAAATATTTGTATTCGGTTCGTTTTTGGGATTCGCAAATAATAACATGTCTCTGAATACCGCCAAAAAATCAAATAGCTTCCCATCAGATTGCGTCGCAACTCCCACATTCTGCACCTTCTGTTTAATGTGCTCTTCAATTCTTCTACTCTTTCATATTTATAAGAAAACTTCTCTCACCTCGGCGACAACACCTCCAATCTTCGTTCTTCAAACAAATTACCTCTCTCCTTTCCGTTATAGACAAAACGACATTGCTTGAGTACTCCTGTACGGTGTCAGCCATCCGATTATAGAACGCTTTGCCTGTAGTGCTCGTAGTAGATCACTGTCTTCAAAAAGTGCTTCAAGGAACATTACCTCTCCTTAGCTGGCTCGTAATTGGCCATTGCTCACGTTGCTGGTTTTGTAATAATCTTTTCTTATGCGGTTTATATGTTATAAATGTATGTATGTATTTAAGTATGTATCATATAGATAGTTATGTATTTTAATATTGTTTAAGTATTATAGTTTAATGATTATAGTATATTTAAATTTATATAATAGGTAACTAAGTATTCTAGTTTCCTCTATATTATCAGTTGTGCCAAATGCTACTTTCTTTATGTACACTGTTTCTCTGTCTTATTCTGGTTGTGTGGAAGAGACCGCTTGTAGCGGACTAAGACCGCCTATTTTTTGCCTGCTTCTAGATCTTAAGTAAAAAATTTTGTAATTGTTATTTGGTACCAAATAAAGAGTTTTTATTTATTTATTTATTACCTGTTCTCTAGCCACCTCTTCTTATTAGAGGAGTGCGAAGACCCCCGTCGGTTCAATTGGCTTCGCCTGGCTCTCACCCCAGGTTACTAAGCCCCACCGCCGCGACAAGGCTCGACCATGGTTGGGGGGGGGTCTCAGTGGCCTGAATTGAATCCAGACACTTTGGTTAAAACCAATTGAACTCAGGGGGAAGAGGGTACTCTTATACGAAGAAGGGAATAAAGGGCAGAAAATGGAGGTGCATTTGTTCATCGGGCAAGAGGCGAGGATGGAAACCTCAGCCCATTGCACTTTCACAAAGTTGTTGGGGTTTCCCTGTGGTACGGGGCTACCCCTCTGTGGAGGTAGAATCGGTTCCCTAGGATACTCACTAGTCGTAGAGGTGCCCTGATTATTTGAAGTTCCGGAGCATCACACCAATGGCGGCACTGATGGCACTCGCGGTGGTTCTAGTCGGTAGTTCGGCACTGAGGTAATCGCCTTGGATTATCTCAGTATGTGGTATCTCTAAGCAAAGCAAAGCCAAGTCTTAGATTTCTTCCGATTGTATGTGACTTAGTCATTTTTTTACAGGATGTTTTTGGTAGGACTTCACTTCTTTTGCAAAAATGAAGCTTTTACTATACTAGTTTTTTAGAAGGGCGATGATGAGAGCGCGGTAAAGCGTTTCTCTGGTGACATGCTTATCATGTCACTGCTCACGCCTTTTTATACGATATATTTTATGCATACCGCGCGCTTTGAATTGTTTTTAACGGGATGAACCCAAAAAGACAATTCACAGAAAAAACAAGTACATTTTTATTGTTCGAAGGTTTGAATTGAAAATAACAACTGCGGGGAAGATTTTTTGTGCCGTGTACAATGAGTTATCCTGCGGCGCGGTATTCGCGCTTGTTAGAGGATAGAGCCGGCTTCGAACAACCGGGCGTCCGCTCGAGCGCTCGTCTCAACGTCCTGGTGACGGAGCGCCCGAGCGAATGATCGCCGACGCCGTGCCAGTGAGCCCCCGAGCGACGCAAACACTCAGATAAATCTTTGTTATTACGGCTTTGACGTATCTTGCAACAACAATATTTTTACATTTTCTGTCGTCCTGCTTTGCCAACCTTCTATACAAATTTTACTGTGGTATTTTTTCGAAGTTATTATTGATGGCGTACGGAGCGAAAATGTTAACAATGAATGGAATTGTTGTAAATATATTACTCAAAGTTTTATGATTAACATCGAGGGACCCATCAGATACCATCGTCAGTTTCGAAGATTACTTCATTCGACAACGAATAACTGGTGAGCACGTACGTATAATGCAAAACCTGTTCTCTAAGTAATTAGCTAATATAATTAGTGTCGGTGTATGTAGTTAGGTAATGTAATTAGGTAGTGTCATGCGACATTGCAGCGGACTTGGCTGCCACAACCTGGCAGGTACCACTCGCTCACATGATACAACTTCAGAGTCGCCTTTCGTGGAGTTTGTAGCAATTATGCCTTTGCTACTTAAACCTTTAAAAAAAGTATATCTGTCATCTTTGATTTTTAGACTAAACGTGTGCCGGGTGTCTAAGAAGTGTCACGCTTCTTCTTTTTTTCGGTGTGGTGGACGGAATGATTTGGTGATGGCTGACGCTATCCTTTCGCCTTGTTCCTTAAAATATGATAACTAAATAGATTTTTTTCCGCACGGGAACATATATTTTCGTGTCAGGATGCCACGAACTATTAATTGGTTTAATATAAAAGGTAGAGTTCATGATTTCTTGCCGACGCCATGTTTTATGTCTTATGTTTCGAAAAATAAAAGCATTTCGGTAGGGTTATTTACGTGATATTTATGGCTATATTTTTTGATAGACCGTATTATTATTGTGTTAGTTTGAATAGTATATGACATGTGTAAAATTTGGGTGGTAAATTACCTCTTACCTAAGCCAGTAGAATGGGACGAGATCTTATTGGCTGAGTGTTCCTTTTCAGAGCTATTCCTTCTTTTTAAATTTGCATTAAAAATGAAAATCTGATGACACCATAATCTTCAACTTAAGAATTGAAGAATAATCCGTCTCCGGTTTGGTGGATTGAATTTATCATTGTATATATAAAGGAGCTTCATCCGGGTTGCAGCATGGTGTCTCGGACTACTGCCAAGACAAGACCCCGTTCCCTCATTTTTTCTAACCATTTTCAAAAAATGGACTGATTCAATTCTTCTTGTATTTTTTGTATTTAAGATTTTTCTCGATTGTTAATATTCTCTCCGTATTTTTTAATCGGTCATCATTCACCATCAACATCATTATCGGTCCACTGCTGGACATAGGCCTCTCTCAATGAACGCCAAGACGATCGACCTCCTGCTACTCGCATCCATCGCGGACCGGCTCCTGCACGGAGACCGTCTTCCTACCTGGTAAACGGTCGACCAACACTTTGTGTTATCATAACGATCATCATTAAGTAAATGTATTTAAAAGTGACTAAACCTGAAACAGACCCTTTACCCCCAGAAGTGGTGATTGAAGTAAGAATTCTTGTACAGAATTTAATTGAACTTTGTAAGGATCTCCTCTTTTTATCGGTAACATATGCCCTCGGGCTAAGAGTAGTTTTGTTTAACCCCTCCAGCTCGTGACATATTTGGCGCCCAACTCACTTCATAATATATATGTACCTCGGCCCATAAGTGTTTTCATTATAACACAACATTTGGCGCCCAACATATTAAAACCCTCCCTGAGACACTAAATAATTTATAGTAAAATAAAAATTGCACTGTATCCCTTAAATAATTGTTCTCGGTTTGAACCCGTAATTAGTTTTTTTCATATTAAACGTCTCATGTTTTGATCTTAACATAAATTAATGTCTTTCCCACATTCATACTTAATATATTGTTGAAATTATTACATTTAAAGATATATTTTTTGTGGATGTACTAACACACCTCTGGCTACCTCTTCGGGGATACTAGACGTGAAGGTGCTTTTTCTTCTTTTTATATTTTTTTGGACAGGCAATTGAAGGAAGGTAGGATATAACTTTGATACTTATCACATTGTGTATTTAGATACTAAGATTAATATAATTTAAAGTTACATTCTTACCAAACCAAGAGTATACTGAGGTTATAAATTATTTAAAAAGGTGAAGTTGTCATAAAATTAATATTTTTAATAATTTGAATATCACTTTGTAATTATTTGAAACATTTGCTTGATAAATAGTATTTTCAAATATTAAATTGTTAATTCTGCAATATTTAATTAGAAAATTTGCCTTTATTTTGCTCGGAGTGTTGTAATAGTATTTCCTAAAAACAATATTTAAGTGTTTTTGTACATCAAATGTATTTGTATCTCTAAATATCAACTTGTAATTTATACAAATTGTATGAATGTATTGCTCCATTTTTTGGTATTATATTGTCTTGTGTAAGTGTTAGTAAGGGATGCATAAAATGTTACAACCCTATTAATTTTGCATTCCTGCCTAAGCCTGAATTAAAGTATGAAATGTTAGTTAGACATGAAACACCAGCTGGTACTGCAGCGGCTCTCCGTAAACACATAATAGCATTATCAACTTCATTTCCATCTGAAGATATTTTACTCAGTCCCTTAGATATTTTACAAGATTTGAATAGATGTGGTGTAACATTGTCTAAAATTAAAACTATTTTAGAATCAACGCATAACCCTTATAACTTAGTGAAGGCTGAGAGTTTGTTGGCTCACTCAAGTAGATTGGATTTAGGTGATGTAGGAGATAACAAATATATATAAGAAGGATGTATGGAACAATTTGATATTTTTTGTGGAATACTTTTAAACTTATGTTGAATTGCAAACTATTTGTTCTAACATCATCATCATCCACACCAACTAACGACGGCTCATCAGCTGGTGGGAGTCCTCATCATCAGCTCACCCGTGTGACATTGTTGTTCACTTTGATCATTATAGTTTAGACAAGTTTATGAGTAAGCGGTGGTCCATTGGAGGAGAGGAGGAAAGGTGGGCAACGCATCGCTGTTCGCTTAGTCCTCGTTTGTCCCCCTGTAATACAAGATCGTCCCGTGCCTCTGTCAGTAACACCGTACCACAATTATACGAGTGCACAGACGTACGCATTTCATATGGTAACGCGTAGTTCGACGGCTGGTCACTACCGAGGCTTTGCACATACCAAACCTCCATTAACACAGGGAAAGAGGAACTGTTAGGTTTCTAAATAAAAAAGTCTCAGATTGGTAATTCCCATTTCATTTCTTCTGCTGACCGGTTCAATTTTTTAGGTTACATCAATATGATCTTTAGCTATTAATTATTTAAGTGTCAACCATATCACAATATATGTATAATATTATATAGCTAGCGCTATCATAACTAACCTAACGGCATATTGAGCACACTAATAAAATCGAAGGTCTATTTGTACTTGCATACGCCTTTCAAGCCATAGGGGACCCGCCATTATTCCATCTACGAGACTACCTTAGCTTTTAGTCAATAGGATGTCAACGTCTGCTGAGATCTCCAGGGCTTATTCTATCGTAGGTTATACCTGGGCACCTTAGAACTGACTACCCGGACAGAACAAACACCGTGTGGTTTTAGTTAGTTCGAGTCCGAAATAACCATTTCCGCAATAGACCTGCAGATCCCACACTTAAGAATAATTAGAATGAGATTTTTAAGTCATGGACATTAAAAAAAATCATCAGATACGTGACAAGAGTGACAATCTGTCAGAAACTCCCTGAGGCTCGTCGGTGTAGGAAACTATGTTAATTCAAAGCACAAGCACGCGCGGTACGCACCTGAGGTAATCGAGGTAAAGTTCAAAATATTTGTATCGGTGTTTGCTATTTCATACATTTTCTATATGATTGCTTTGACAGCTCAGCTTTACTGAGACGTCCAAAAAAAAAAATACTATACTATATTTGACAAAAAACCTGTTGTTCCTGTTAAGGGCGTTATCAATTCCGATATTGAATTGATTTTCAATTACTACTACTATTCAATTAAATAAATCAAAATAAATATAAATTCACAATAATATTCTAAATAAAAAAGGTGTTTACCTCTGCTATTCTTTGCCATGTTCTTTTCTTTTGAGACTTTGAAAACGCCGCTTCGTGCACTGGCGTCGCTAACAGCAAGTACGAGCCATGAACTTGTCACGTGGTTTTATCAGCTGATTATATTTTGCGTAAATCGCTAACAAATTATTGCTTGCATGAAAATTTTCACTCTTCTACAAATTTAGTTAATCGAACTTTGCGAAAATGCGGAATACAATTCCCGGCTCCCTAATTCTATACACTTCGCAACGAAAACTAATATTTCAAACGTACGCGATATAACACTGGGTTTAGGGCATGGGCCTTACGAACCTTCATATTAGGTGTTTATTGTGGGCATTGAAAACTCCCATTCTTAGGAAAGAGCACTCGAGTGAGGTGCTTGTAAACTCGAGTCGCCTTCGGCACAGTGTCACGAATTGAGCTCCGAGCCAGCCGCACTATAATACAAATATGTTACACTGTATGACAGTCAGTTCGGGTTTCGCTCTCAACAGTCCATTGAAAGTGCTATACTGTGTCATAAGCATACTGTCAAATACTAGACTAACCGCAAAACTCCCGTCTTTGCACGCTTCCTCGACTTGTCTAGAGCATTTGACCTGGTGGTGTACGATCGATTGTGGGAAAAACCTAAGCATACAGGGCTTCCCCCAGGAATTTGTCAATACATTCCTATATTAGTATGCGCATCGGTCAATAGTGTTCGATAGGTTGCAATGTCGAAGTCGTATCACCTTGAATGTGGAGTTAGGCGGGAGGGGGCGGTTTAATGCCCCCAGCTTTATGTAACCTGCACATCATTGAGCTAATCGCCGCGCTCAGCAGTTGTCATGTCGGTTGTCACGTTCACGGCGTGTGTGTAGATACTTTGAGTTACGCAGATAACAGGGTGACAGGGTGGTGCTGAGTGCGTCATTATGTGGCATGAGGAGGCTAATAAAAATATGTGAGGAGTACGCGTGTAGCCACGGCTTAGTATATAACGAAGAGAAGAGTAAATTGATGGTATGTAGTGCCGCTGGTATACCATTTCCTATGCATGAACCACCAGTGCTGCTCTCAGGGGTCCTTCCTGACACAGCACAGCAGTTCACATACCTGGGACATGTAATCACCACTGGCCTCAAGGATGATGCGGATGTAGATCGAAAGCGAAGGGTCTTAACGGTACGAGCAAACATGATAGCTCACAGGTTTCGCGTTGTTCAGCGGCAGTGAAGGTTGCGCTCTTCAGAGCCTACTGTACATCATTATACACGTGCAGCCTGTGGGCTGACTACACTAAGACAACGTGATAATTATATTGATGAAAAACATTTATAAAATATTATCCTCAAACTAGAGAAGTGTTTTCCGCTTTTTCCGACAAGAAAGCGCCCTCCGGACGACGTGATCTAATGCATACAAATCTGCAAAGTGTTTTGTACATACTGAATTATGTATGAGCATTTGACACACATTGTCGTATAGCGCTGCCCACGTATGCTCGTATTTTCTTAAAATTTGCTTATCACAAAACCAGCCAACTAAACACTAAACATAAGCATATTTCATTAAATATCACGACTATTGACTCCAGTCATATGACTATAATAAAATACCACACGTACACTGAATAGACTTATTATTGTCATCTTGTTGGCAACCAACGCTTAGTCTTTCTGTACGATACTATACAAAAGCAAGTAAAAGAACTGAAAAGGACAAAACAAAAGGTCACCTACAAATATAAAAAAAGAAAATAGGGCAACGCCAGGAAAAACCGCAGCATTTTGACGAATAACGAGGCCCATATCCGCATTGTTGACATGCATTTGCCATACCCTCCTTTTCTCTTCCTCTCCAATGGACAATCAGCTACTCACAAACGGCATAAAACGTGGCAGCGCAGATGTCACTTTACGACGCTACCACATGACCGATGATATATAGATAGTAGAACGGGAAACGCCCACATAGTGAAGCGATTTCTTCTAGCTCGGACACGGAGAATGGAATGAGTACGAGACCCTAGTTTTCCACTGCAAAAAGAGGAAGGCTTCGTGGGTCCACACTAGATTTGACACTACACACCAGAATTATTTTACAGAAAAGGATAGAGGAGTCGAAATAAAGTCGAATGTCAAGTCCCCTCGAAAAGAATCAGAAATGCTTAAAAGAATCCGTGATGAAGGCAGTACCATTACACGCTATTACACTGGGAGCCAGTGACTTTCAGAAAGAAGCGGATTGCCGATTCTCGACTATCACTTCATAAAGTGGACCACAAAGAGCATTGGACCAAGGATTGGACCTTTAAGGTAACGACAAATAAGTGAAGAAATTGATGTGGAATGCCATATTCCACAACAATTTCTCAACTAACCACATTATTTTCATACATTGTGTACGGTGAGATAAGTAACTTTTAAGAATATTTAGTCGTAAGCCTCTAATCCCAAGATGTTCTAGTTTATCTATCAGGATTGGCCCGTTTGAAATGCCTTAGCTGGGTCTAAAAATATCGCATTCATCTTTTCTTTTCTTGTCAAATCATGCACTGTATCTGACGTTTCTTTTAAACTAAAACCAATCTTAATGGTAAATTCTTGTCTTCTAAGAATTTAACTTGCCACTTATTTATTTCACGCTCCAAGATCCTAGATGGAGTAGGAAGGGCTAGACTAGGCCTATAGTTGTTAATACTTAATCCCTCTTGTGCATTGGATGGATTCTTGCTTTCTTAAAGGACGTTGAAAAAGGTCTAGCTGACATTGACGAGTTGCAGAGATATGTTGTTGGGCCTGTTAGTTTATTAATAATAAAAACATTATTTTATAACGACCGCCGGTATCATATCCAATCTTTGTTCGGATTTGTTTTGTTTCTAAATTGTTATGTTTGATGAGTTATACATTTTGTCATGCTTTCTGCTAACGTTATCCCCACAGAACCAAAAATATATTTACACGATTTATTGCCTGAGTAGGATTAGTTCAATTAAGTCGGATGCACTTTTCGATTTTGTAGTGTAAGTTATATCTTTTTTTACTCCGCAGTTTCTTGTTATCTTTGCAAACATACTGATGCTGATGTTTTACACAATTTATTGTAAATCTTTTTTACAAATGACAGCAGTTGCAATGAGGTTGGTTTTTATTTTTTTTAATGTAAATTATCACGTAGTATTAATTATGTGGATGTTCATGGGCGTCAGTAGTCATAAAGAGGCTCCGATTACTCGTTTGCCCCCTAATCTATAGAAAAAATGTTTCAGTCATGCGGTTTTTTTTCAGTTTTTTAAGAGTTTCTTCCGCGTCAATCCATATGCGGTGCCGATATACATCGCGTCTCAAAAATAATTTCCGCAGGATGTCCAGCAATAGCCTACGTAAATAGTTTTTTGTCGTCCATCCATTTTCATGGTATTAGCACTCAAGCTATTTTATGGTTTTTGTTCCTGATTACAATAGAATAGAAAAAATTTATTCAGGCGATTAAGTAACACTGACATACATCTCATATATATATACACTTAACCTTAATCGCACTAACAAGACATACACATGCTGACAACCACTTAAAGTTAAAAGAAATCAAATAATAACTTGATTCGCTATTAAGGAGATATAGTAAAGGTTAAGATGCAATGGAAACATGGATTCTCAGAAGCAAAATGCACAACAGTGTAACACAATTCCTGAAAAGGAAGCCACTCAGTTTGATGTTTGATGCGCGCACGCATCTCGACGTTCAAGGGCAAAAGACCATTACACCTTTATTTATATAATGTAGTTCTCGTGTCATGTACTTATAAATTTGATATTTTGTATATTATGTCAATGTTTATATTAATTCCTTGTAGACTGTAGATGTAAATGTAGTAAAGATATATATCATACCTTAGAATTTTGTATAGCAAGTATTAGTAAATAGTTTGTGTGTTTTGTTCGAATAGAAATAAACTCCGCCACACACCTTTAATAAAATTTTCCTTGTTGGTAGTTGAATTTAATGCCACTAAAATTGGAATATCAGGTTTATATTGTGTATATATTCTTTAGTCGAAAGACGTCACGAGTACCTACGTCCTGTATAGGTACGCCGATAAAGGAACCAATATCTATTTCATTTTAGGTATAGTTCTTAATTCAATTGAATTAGATAGGTTGTATTTTTCGACTGGCAAAATTTTTTTTTCTAAAGGTTGGATATATTTTCTTTGCTGGTTGTTGGTGTACACACAGAGAGTAGTTTGTCGTAAATGTCACACCAGTGCTCGGCTAGCCTTTTAATCTCTTTATTTTGTTCAAGAACAACATCAAAGGTTTATTTCAAAGAGTAAAATTTATCAATTAGCAGTTTTTTGTTTTACCAATCATAGTTCCTAATTTCGACATTGTTGTGATGTCGCTATCCATATGGTACTTTAGTGTCCGTCTGGTTCTTCTAATGATGTTTGCTTCGTTTGGTTCATCTTGCATTACAAAATCGAAGTAACAATATCACTGTACATACACAGAATATAATTTGAGCCTGAGGGAAAAGCACTGATTTAAAGTAAGTTATATACCAGCTTCATCGCTCCATTAGGAGAAGAGTAGTTTCGGAGGGAAACGAAATGTTATTGGAAAGATCATTTAAAGTTGGATTCAATCCATAAAAAGAGTACGGTTGTCTTTACTTTGACCAAAGTTGTATAATAAACGATTTTTTTCCGTTCGTCACATTCTGTAAAGTTATTGTGTATTGTTTACGTAAAATCAACCAAAACCGTCAGGAAGACTCGACTCGGAACACACACAACGTACGGCCGCGCCGTCGCGGCTCCGTCGCTAATTTACATGATGATATCCCCACAGGAGCCGAAAGATTCGGCGAACTGGAAAATTGAAATTCGGTATTCGGCTCCGAATAAATTGTCAAATGTAAATACGGACTGACATTACGTAAACTACAAGTTATAACGATCAATGTTCCCTCTTTTTTACCTATAAACCGGAAACGTTGTGTTGAGGTTCTCCTCGTTGTAATAACATTCTCTTTACGTACTCGTGCTCAACATAACAACCCCAAATTTAAGGTAAAAAATAGAATTGCGCCTTAGAACCATTACAGAACCTCTTGATTCAAGGGTGCTTTTGTATCGAATAACAAAAGTGAAATATTATGTTTATTATACCGACCTGACTACCTGAGTACCTGGATATAAATACGTACCTACTTATTTATAACCGTGAATTTTACAGTTTCACTGGTCTTCTCAACCGGCGTGTCTGTATGAAGAGAGTAATGAATATGTCATGGCACAGCATTCCGCTATGTGTGTGTGTGTGAGCGTGTGCGTGCGTGCGTGCGTGCGTGCGTGCGTGCGTGCGTGCGTGCGTGCTTGCGTGCGTGCGTGTGTGTGTGTGTGTGTGTGTGTGTGTGTGTGTGAGTGAGTGTGTGTGTGTTAATTTAATTTACAAAATTACGCGTGTTAATTTTACACAAAACATAATTCGGCACGTACGTAAGTACCTGTGAACTATTGTAAGGAGCAAGTACCTAACTAATATTTGTTTGGGTAGGTGAAACTTGAATCTACTATAATTGTTGTAATGCAAGTTACGTTTTATGTATACGTGTATACCATTGTGCTATGTCACGGGTTCTCTTGCATCCCTCTTATTAGAAGAGCGGGTTAAAGAGCAGGAGGAGAACGCTCTCTTTGTACCCCTCTTATAAGATGGGACAAAATAGCAAAAAAGGCGGCGATATTGCACACGGGAAAAGGGCGAGGATGAGAACCTCACTAGACCCAAATGTGGTGGGCTGGTCCTGTAGTGCGCGACAACGCCATCTGCGGCGGTGGTCTCCTCAGGGACTGACTAGCCGTCGAGGTACCCTGATCATTTCTTGTTCCGGGGCACTCGCCAAAGGCAGCAGTGATGGAACTCGCGGTGGTTTTTGTGGCTCTTTAGTGTGCCGCGAGCCCCACACACTATTTTCCACACCCCCACAAAGTGCATTTCCCCGCGTCAACAAAATGGAAAAAAGGATGAATATACCAAAAGCCGAAATGATACGCGCAATGATATATATATATATATATATATATACATAATGATGATGATTGTTGAGTGGATTTGAGCTAAGAAGAAAGAACAGAGTTTATTATAGCTATACTGAAATGTGTTAAGTTTAAATATAGTGCGCTGTACACTTATGCATGTCTATGTTTGTGAGCATTAAACGGTAGACTATATAATATATACAGCGGCCCACGCGACGAGACCGGGAGTAGCCGCCCACAAACAAGACGGAAACGTTCACAAACAAGAAGGAGACGCTCATAAACAAGAGAGAGACGTCGTCGAGCGGAGCTCCGCTGCTTCATGAAACGAAACGATCCTGGCCTGGTACGGGATCAAAAATTGACTATTGAGTCATTTTTATATAATTACTCGCAACAAAATTTATGGGCGTTTAAAAGAAAAACCACGCTTCCATGTGAACCCCTGTAATAACCCCTGACCAATCAGTTCATCCCCGCGCCAAACGCAGGTGCTCGGGAACTGGGTCGATGATTAATAATGCACACCTGCCCGGTGCCTAGAGGCCTGTGCACTGTACAGGACCCACACAATAGCAGGAGATTGAGGCGATAAATATTGCTGACTGGAGCGGCGCTAACGATTTTCTACTGAAGAAATACTCATACAATAGACTCATACTAATAAATGGATTATCAAGAAAAAAATACCGATTGCACTAAAACAGGGATACTCAACGTTTAACGTTCTACTAACATTTAGCGTTTACGAAGTTGTATGCCAAAACTAGTTGTGTATAGAACAGAAGCAAAGAACCACCGCTGCCGTGCCGTTCTATAGCTCCGACCGATCTCCGCCTCTCGACGCATGCTGCGCCTGTTTTGCATACGAGTACGCAAAACAGGTGCCTTCTTTTCCTCTTATTGCGAGTTCAGCTCCCTTACGAAGAGCCGTGCATTTTTATGTTAGCGCACGCCTTTCGCGTTGGGAGATGGGTAATATCCGTCCTGGGATGATCCGTGAGGCTATTGAAATTAAAAAACATCCAAATTTCAATAGAGAAGGTGGTGCTTCTTTTGCGTAGGGCCCAGTTATAAACATCATCATCATTTTTCATCATTATCAGCCCTTAACGGTCCACTGCTAGACATATGCCTTTTTTTGGTGACGAAGCAGTACCAACTAAACCCCTAAGCCTTCAGCCGCTGTTAGTGGAGGGTCCCGGATCTACAGGCAATAGGACCCCTCCAGCGACAGGTTGGCTTCGGCGAAAAGGCCAGACTTCATCTCCTCGGGGACTGTCCGGCTACTCTATGACTAGTCCCCACAACGCCGTGTCTTGTTGATGTTGTGGACCAGGCTCCCACCCAGGCCCGTCACGGAACACAGGGGCACTACTGAAGGCGCTGCAGACAGCGTCTCCTTCGTACCCCCATTCGTCGTCGGCGGGGGGAGGCCGCGTCGACAGCCTCCTCTCCCAGCCGCTCGTTGGCTTCCTTCTTGGACATGACGGTCCCGCAGAAGGAAGCCAACGCCTGGTAGGACTCGTCACTGCCGAGCACCGCTACGATGATGCTCGACTTTGGCAAGTCCCCTCCGACGACTGATCGACGCACGATCTGACGTGACGCTGCGCCGCCCATCTCGGGCACACCTCGAGAGTGTGCTGGGCCTAGTCCACCGCCGCGTTACAATCGTGACACTGAGTCGAGTCTGGGTCTTGTTCCTACTTTCTGTGTTCAAGTGCATATTTATTACGTTATTGTTTGATCGAAACTATTGTAGAGCGCATATCGAAAACACACACTAGGTGTTAATAAATATTTGTACAGCGGGAAAAAGCCGGGTAGACGAAGCGAAATCAATTTAAAATGTAAACCGTTGTGGGGCGGAACTACCACAATGTCAACACACAAATAACATTCCCGTGCAAATGGATTGCGCTTACACTCTACGGATAAGTGCAGTACCCACTGCATGTACTTTTTCATCGTTTCACTTATTTTTGTCTTTAAGTTTTTAATTTGACCAAGCGATTTATTTGCGAAACCTTAAAATTTTTCTATATAGGAATAAATAAATAAAGTACAGTAAGTAGACATACTACTTAATCATATTATAATATGAATGCCATCAAGAAGCGACAATACATTCTATCAATTGGAGTACACGACTATTTCAAAAGCTTGTCGCGTGACACTGTCACCTGTCACTTATAGAGATAACAACAACGGCTACATGACAATAACGAATTATGCTGTTGTGTTGTTTTTAAACAACAAATATCGTAAACTGTTGTCCCGTTATTCTGTTGTTCGAAGTGGTTAATGTATTGTTCATATTATTGTGCTATTTTGGAATATCTTAATGAATAATAATTATTGCCTCTGTTGTTTGATCAGATGCCATTTTAAATTCTTAATCGTAGTTTTGTACGAGAAAACTCTTTACAATATTCACTTTCTTGGCATTCATATCAGTAATATTTCAAAATAATACTTACTAAACATGAGCAGTTGTAGATTAGACAGCACTAATGTTTGTCGGCATTTTTAATTGAGTTTTTCATAAATCACCTATGAACATTAAAAAGACTATATAGGTAGTAATTTATTTAAATGCTTGTTTAACACTAATTGATGATTTTAGTATGTTACTGAGTACTACAATTATTATTTATGAATAACATAAACAATAGGAACGTAACTATTATTTACGTAATTCGTCGTAGAGATAATGATTAGAACAACGTTATTTTGTTTTCTGTTATAGAATATGGTGTGGCGTTAAAATCGCCAATATTCCAATTGAATAAAGTTCAAAATTGTTGCCACATTGTTACAGCAGACAACAAGAAAATATAAAAGTAAAAACGAACTTTATGACGTTGAGTGCTTTGCTTTGAGATTATTTGCTGCTCTTAATAATGAATAAGGAATAATAAAATTAAAATTTTCCGATTTTAACCTTTTATACAACAGAATAACGTACACTTTATTTAGATAATAAGCCTTTTACACTATTAGTCTGTGTATAATGTTTGTTCGTTCCTGTCATCACTAAACTGTCGTATATGCGTCAATAACAAAAACGAATAACGGGAACAAAATAAGCGGGAGTTAAATAATTCGTTGCGTAAGAATAATGAATTGTATAATCTGCTGTTACAATTAAGACCACCGCTAGCCACTTAGATACAGAAACATCATATTTATTAATCCAGTACCACGCCATGAGGCACTGAGTAAGGGCGCGCGTGTTGCCCTTGCATATGTAACTTAAATATGTCTGCTAGGGTCGGAATTGGACAAGAAAAATAAACAATAATTATAAAAATAATAAAATTGGTGAAAACTACAAATTTCTTTGCACTTATGACAGATAAACATTGTAATTTGGTTATATATTCATGTCACAATGCACGAATTCATATTTTACATAAAGGGTGAGTTCTTGATTTCTTAGCGACGCCATATTTCATATCTTGTGTTTTAATGTTAAATTATCCTAATTCTCTTAAGTGTGCATTTTGATAGTAGCATTTAAATGATCTATACGGCTATTAATTTGATAGACAGTATCAATAATGTTTTAGTTTGAATAGTATGTGCCACGTGTAAAAATTGGGTGCTAAATTCTATTTAATTAAACTAACAGAATTTAATTAACAGAGTTTATATCTTGCCTGATTTTGGTGGGTTCATGTAGCCAAGAGAATGGGAATCTTATTGGTTGTGTTTTCCTTTTCAGAGCTCTACTCTTTTTCTCCATTTTGTTTATTAAATGGAGATTTATTACGAAGATCTAATAGCACTTTATTCCCGGCTGCAACTTGGATGGTCGTTTACATATGTAAACGACCATCCAAGTTGCAGCCGGGTAAGTATCAAGTGCTCGGACAACTGCCAGATCAGATTTCATACCCTTTTCTTTTGGTGACGAAGGGAAAAGTTATATGAAAAAACTACGCTAATAACTTCCTGCGACATAATTCACCAAGTTGTGACCTTAATGCGAAAAGTTTATAGAGAATTAACCGGCGCATATCTCCAGAGCGATAGGGAGCTCGGGGCTGATCAAGACGCGGGGGAGATTAAATTAATGGCATTTTATTTAGAATAAACCTATGCATTTTTTTTTAAATGATCGATTTAGAAACCGACACAATGAGATAAATATACTTGTAGAATAACTGTAGGTACTAAACTAGTTTCTTGAAGGCGTCACATTTTCGTTTCATTCAACTAGTTACAAGAACTCGTAGTTATTAATATTATAATTTTAACTGCAAGGAAATCATATTATACGCCATATTAAATTTTGCTTTCTCAGTTACTGATTTAATTAAACAGTTTTCATTTTAAACAAAAATTAATTCGTACAAGTGAAAGTAGCAAGATTCGTACCAACTCGAACAAAAAGGACAAGCCAATGTTACGTATTTATAAAGTTGAATTCAAACTGCGCCGAGCTCATAAAATATTATTACGAATTCAAATCAAATGAAAGAACATTTCTACACTAATGAGTTGACATTGACTCAGCTTCGTATTCGGGGTAGAAATCTATTTCTACAAGACCCAGTAAAAGACATAGAAGTAGTTCATGTCGCATCTGAAGCACACAGAATACATTCCAGCGCTCAGCACTGAAGTATGAGAAGGAAGTATGTCGGAGGCACTCGCATTACTTTAGAATGATGGCCGCGACGAGCGAAGTTTACCTCACGATCACGCCCAACTACCTCACGGATACCTTGTAGACTAATTATAACCGTCATCGTCATATCGTGCGCTGACCCATTGTCTATGTAGATTACATGATATGTTTAGTAAGGGAGGCTCCACTCTGTAGATAATCTAATATAAACTGTACTCTTGAGTAGAGTTGAGTTCCATTCTATCCTAACATAAGCTGTATGTTACATGTTATGCTAAATGACTTCTCCGGGTGTTTCATCTTACCTTATCTACCTAGGTAGGTATGGAGCCAAATGCAATTTACAAAACTCTCCATGGTGTTGGTCAAATATTTGTGTACCGGGCTATTAATATGTACAATGAGATTTCCTCTGTTATTGATAGAAAAAGATCTGGTCGTCCATATACTGCTTGATTGATGCATTCCGCCAACATGACAAAGGGAGGGATGTGAGACCATCCTAAGAGATGGACTCCAGGTGAGGAATATTGCGTATAATAAGCTATAACACATCTCTGAGGTACACGCTCAAGGTGTTCTCCGCTCATGGCCTTCGGAGCCGTACTGGTTAACCGTGAGTCATCATAGCTGTCATAGATAATATGCAACAATAAGAAACATGTGGTCACAGCCGTAAGGCAATTCGAAGAAATCCTTTCCGAAAGCAAAAGATTTTGACTCGGGATATGATGAAGTTAGCACCGAGAACAATGTCGCGTATTAAAGAAGATGACTTGCAGCCTATAAGAGACACACTGGTCGTTTCTAATCTGATACATTACATGAATAGGGTGGTAAAACAGAAGCAGTTACTGATGCGATACGCAAAGGGAGGTCACAGAAAAATTTTGTTTCCGGATGAGATTTTTTTTACAATTAAGCAAAATTTTAACAAAGAAAACATCCGTATGCTCAAAGCTCTAATGACGCTTAATGACGCTCCCAATTAGTTACATTGGTTTAAATTTTAACTTTGCGTCTAAATTAATTCTTCTTCTAGTGTTTAAGTTTGACTAAAAACTTTGTTAAAAGTGACTATTTAATTTTATGTTGAGAATGTCAAGAAAAAGCAAAAAAAAATTGGATTTTTATGAAGAAAATAATAGTAATTCACAAAAAGATGAGATCAATAACAAGTTAAAATTTGAAAAAAAGTATATTAGAAAATATGATTTTAAAACGAGCGCTTGGAAGCTTATATGAGCCCTATACAGATTTAATAGTACACAATCACAGATGTGCATCCATAAATTATATTTCTAGTGAAAAACGCGAGCGTTTTTCATGCTAACAGTAGATAAACAAGTTGACGCATTTCCTCATGGTAAGAAATAACGTCACCTATAGACACCAAAGCTAGTAATGGTGTGTTACAGAACTGTGGCTGGAATGTTCGTCCTGTTGCGTAAGTAAGTTTACCGGCTACACTATCCTCCAACTGGAAATTTCTATATTTTTCATTTAGAAGCATCAAACTACTATAACAGTACACGAGATCAACATGGCAGTTCTTGTTTTAGTGGTGTATTTCTAAAAAAAATCGATTGACATTATTCTATATTTCAGCGGATACGCAGTTTTCTAAGTGCATAGTGAAAGTACCTATATTAGATATTAAAGCCAGTATAAATAAGTTTAATAACACATATGCTATTAAGTACGCTTATTTGCAAATGATAAACAAATGCTATATAGGCCCCCGGTATTACCTACACTCATTTTAAGCACGTAAATCAAAATAATGCCTAAGCTGTGTTACATTACACTAACCTTAAACTAAATGTTAATTTACCTTACAATAAACCTGCAAAACTTTATTCTACTTACGCACTCTGGCGATGTTAAATTTCCAAAGTACAAAATACCGCTACGCACTGCATGATTTTGTGTGTGTTGCTCCTCATGTTTCTTATTTTCGGATATAAATAAATAAAATAAAAAATAAGAAGAGAGGAGCCATATCTGAAACAGAGATGCAAAAAGAAAAAAGAATTACACTGTGCAGGTTGCTACACCAAGCTCCGGTTAACTCTGTTGCGTATAACTTTTTTACTAGCGAAACTAATAAAAAAGGTAAAAAAGTGCCTACAGTAAGGAAGATGTGCAATAAGTATTACTGTTTACCATGTTTAATGAACAGCATACATAATCAATCTAATCTGCCCGTAAAACATATAATTAACCGGCATTTACTTTTCTATAATTAATCAAAGGAATTTAACATTACTTAACATTCAACTTTATGTTCATATATTTAAAACAATGATAGTTCAATGGGATATTGAAAGACAGTTAACTTAAACTGATAGTATCCGTGGGATGACAATATGACCCCACGAAGCTCTGAAAAAAATTCTCTTTGGGTTTATATGACCCCGCAACGCACCAACTAAAACTCACCCGCGATCATCTTAAAGGGTTTCTCTCTGCGCCTATGTGTAAGGTGTGACTCCGGGATTCTGCTAGGGCCCTGTTTCTTTATCTTATTCATACTATCACATTAATGATTAAATTCAACAACTCCCATATAATTGTTTATTTTATGCGGACGATTTAAAAACGTTTCACCCCATTAGATTCAAGCGACTGTCCTATGCTTCAATATATAAAATAGTCTTATTCTCTGCAAGTGGTGTGATCAAAACTTAAATATAAAGCAAGTGTTTCGTTTTTTTTTCTTCAACAATAACAACATAATGAAATCAAAAAGTAAACATAACACACCTCAAGACAGCAAGATATAATAAGTACTGTTTGCGTTAATCGAAACAACTAAAATTATAAATCTTCGGGTACTTTTAAAAACTTGGTACATCAGGACATCTGTCATCTCAGTCCACCCGTGACCATGGTTGCCGTAAAGCTTCTGAAACGTCGGGCTATATAAATATATTAGGTAGTGTTATTGTAATTACAATGTCCATCCGTAAAATAGGCGAATTTAACATTCACACGGACAATTGGAATCTGTATGTGGAGCGAATTGAACAGTGTTTCCTAGCCAATAAGATCGATGTGATTTGCAATTGTCAACATTAATAACGGTCATCGGGGCGGAGTGCTACGAATTACTAGTCAGTTTATGTACGCCGGATAAAACTAAATCTAAGAAATTTAGAGATCTTACTAAAATACTAGCGGACCACTTACAACCCAAACCGAATATTTTAGCAGAACGTTACACATTCTGTAGTCGGAAACAGGACAGTGGGGAAGCCATTAAGGACTGGCAGTGTTATAAAAATTGTCGGCGTTTTGTGAGTTCGGTACTTCACTACAAGAGAACTTGATCAAGGATGAAAATGAGATCAATTGTATGAATTTTTTTAAACATTTAGAAATAAAACCCTCGAATTTAGTACTAAGATATTCTACTGGGCAGCTAGTCAAATCATTAAGAATGATTAAACCGCAAGTTAGATATAACAACTTAGAAAAAAATTAGAGGATGATATTTAATTAGTATTTATTCACATTCATTTGTAAAAAAATTAAAAGTATATGAAGTAAAATTGTAATATATATGTGTATAAAAAGATATTTGTTTAATATGTCTGTTGGAGTTAAATTATATTTCCATGTCAGCCCTAAGAACACAAATATTGTTTTAGTGTTTTAAGTACATATTATTGGTGGAGGTGTAGTGTAGGTACCATTCATTATCCTAAAGCAGTACAAGAGGTATCTTGTACTGCTGTAGGATAATGAAGTAGGATACAAATTACTTTGTCCAGAATAAATCTCTGTACATGGCGGATGCTTTTTATTAAGCTCCTTATTATAAGTCTAGATTTCTCAATATTAAGCTTTAAAAAGCCACATAAGGTTGCTACTTCTCGAACTATAAACAGCTGGTTTAAGATAGTTTAGTCAGAGCGTGGTGTCGATACACCGTTATTCACAACTCACAGTATGCGGCGCGCTTCAACTACCACAGCTAGTGCTGCGGGAATAAATATTGATACGATACGTAGAACTGCTGGCTGGACTAGTAGCTCTCAAACGTTTACAAAATTTGTTAACTTGATGTTGTCAATGAATGTGAATTTGCACAATCCGTATGTCTGTGAAAGTTGATTATAGATGTCTTAAGTTTACGAGAATATTACTCATTGAAATAAAATTACTTTTACGGATTATATCGCGGCTCATTTCATTTTTTAACTAGCGCAACGTTTCGGAAGCTGTACAGCAACCATGATTACGGGGCTAGTTAAATAACTTTTGAGGTAGCGCCACGATGCATCCTTTTTAAGTTTGCTGCTGAATTGGGCCGTCATGCCCGGGGAAGTAGCTCTCTCTCAAATGACTCCGACGCAAAGTGACGCAATTTTTGTTGTCGTCGCGTTTCGTTCGGTTTGTGAGAGCTGGCTCAAACCCGGGGGGGTCCCCTTCATCACAGTGTTTTTATAGACTACCCCAGGAAGGTACCAGCATCAATAATGGCGGAGAATCTCTCCCTGGACCTCCATGATCAGGTCCCGTAACGGAGTTTGGAAGCCTGGGCTACCCCGCTTATTCTGGGGGAGGGAGCGAACATGTGCTCATTGGTATTATTGCAAGTGGCAAACGCAAGACCAAGCCGAAGGCTCCCCCTCCTGCTCTTGTTCTGAATTTCTGCAACATACCCGTATGTTAGGTTGCATTCAAACTTAAATGCCGTCCACCACGACCTAGAGACTGAGGTGCCGGCTTTGCTCTTCTTGACCGAAACGTAGATATCTTCTCCGAATGATACATCATACCTCGCGTACTCAAGGTGTGAGCTAGTGCACTCCTTCGTGCCGCATGCACATGAGTTTGTGCATACATCGGGGAGATATCCGCTTTCGTCACCTCTGTAATCTTGAAGAAAGGGATCTCTCCATCATTTGGCTACGCGTAGATTGCGACGACCATCCTCGCGTCTATGCTTACCTTTATAGATCCCATAGTGTTGCCAAAACAGGCTGACTCATCGAACACATCGAAAAGGCTACGGATTCCCTTCTAAAAGAGATCCCAACCGCGGAGATCATAGTTCTTGGCGATTTCAACGTCCATCGTACTGAATGGCTAAACTCACACATTACCCACCACGCGGGTAGATTTCTTCACTACTTTGCCTTAGCATATGGTTTAACACAAGTGGTCACATCGTCCATGCGGATTCCAGATGTGGAAGACCATCCCTGTCGGACATCCGGACTCCAAACCGGAAAGCTACCAGATTTCTGTCGATGCTCCACTGGGCTCGTAAGACCACTGTCTTATCCGCAGATCGGTGCCAGTAAAACGCAGACCGCAGCCATGTTTCCTTGGCTGCCGGCGTGTCTGGTACTAAAAGTCAGCATATTGGGATGGGATGCGTCTCTACTTTACAGCTGACCAATGGGGAAGGACTTGCTTCTGGTGCTACCGGTCCTGGGCTTTTGTGACAGCGACCCAGGATGAAAAAATCAGCTCATTGAAAAAGGAGTGTAATCACGCTTCTAGGTCCTACAAAAGAGTTATTGCTGATGCAAAGTCCGATTACATTGGTAGAATTGGCGGGAGGTTAGCTCGCCTTCCTTCGTGAATTCGTGCTTTCTGGTCCCTCGCCATGGTTGTCCTAATGAATTGCTCAGCCATCCTTACCACCTCTGCACTGGAACGATGGCACTCTTGCCCATACCGCAGAAGAGAAATACGATCTCTTGTGCTATCTATTTGCGTCCAACTCTACTTTGGATGACGGTGGATCTCCACTAACTACTACTGCCAGTGGTGTGAACACTCAATGCCGGATATCGAGTTTCGCCAGAGCTATGTGCACAGAACGCTACTCTCCTTGGACAGGCACAAGTCGAGTGGGCCCGATGGCATCGCGCAGGTTGTGCTGCGAATATGTGCTCCGGAGTTAACACCAGTGTTGACGTCTTTCCGATACTCCTACTCCGATGGCTTCGTCATAAGCTCTTGGAGGACGGCTTTGTTGCACCCGATCCTTAAAAAAGGCGATCGCTCGTCTATAGCGATAACCCCTTTATTATCCAAAATGATAGAAACCATAATTTACTGCCAGCTCCTGCGTTATTTAGAGAAATACCAAATCATTAGCGACCCACAATACGGTTTCCGTCAGAGACGCTCGGCTGGCGACCTATTGACCTACTTATCGCACCGGTGGGCGGAAACAGTTTAGACCAAGGGGGAGGCACTGGCCGTTATTCTCGATACAGCGAAGGTTTTTGATCGGGTTTGGCATAAAGCGCTCCTTTCGAAGCTTCCGTCTTACTGACTGCCTAGGAAACTATGCAACTGGTTCACTTGTTTTTTGACAGATCGCGGCATCAAGGTCGTTGTCGACGTTGCATGCGACGACGACAAGGACGTTGTTCAACAATGGTGTGTTCTGACACGCACGTTTTTTCTTCTGCACATCAATGATATGCTACGAAGCAGTGGCATTCATTGTTATGCGGATACTGCGGATACCGCATATGGAGTAATGCTCTCACCTTTGGGCTGGTGACCCCAACCATCAACTCTCCCCATTTGACCGTATTCAACGTAGAGCGACTCGAATCGTTTACGACCAGGTTGTTTCCGTGCAGTTTGATCCTTTGGTATTACGAAGAGATGTTGGCTCGATTTGCATCTTTTATAACATCGACAACGGTGAGTGTACCGAGGAGTTGTTCGGATTAATACAAGCTGCAGAATTCCACTGTCGGACATTACGACAGAACTCTAAGTTGTTCCAACGTCACCATCTTGATGTCCCAGTCTTCAACTGTGTTACAAGCGCAATTTCCTACCGCCCACAACTTGGATGAGGAGCCAGCTGCCACCGTCGGTATTTCCGAACCGATACGATATGGGGTTCTTCAAGAAAAGAGCTTACTTACATCTCAAAGGCGATAAACCTCGGGTCATGCGGATATACCGCAAACAAGCAGGGATTAAAACTATATAAATAAAGGATCATCCAAGTTGCGGCAGGGAGTCTCGGACAACTCCCAGGTAAGACTTCATACACTGACTGTTAGTAACCTTTCTGTATCGATTATATTCTTTGTTTCTCCCGCTCAACTCAGTGTCATCAGGTAGCTAGTTGTTTAACATCTCACACACGCGTCATTTATCAACGTCCCATCAGACTCCAGGCGAGCGACGGGACACATAATACAGATACGGAGGGCTCGTGGTACCCCGCAGATGGTCCTCCTTATCTAATTATTCTGTCTACAATGTCAGTATTGTCTCACATCTTGTTCAGTCGATCGGCCTGAATATTTTTCGACCGTATCGGACTTGTACAGCAAGCTAGCTGCTACTGAGCTTGTTGTTATATCTTCTCGGTATAATACGCCTACAAACATTTAGACGACTTTCTTATATACGTCATGACAATCACTTACTCCTTCGACGCGTGTCTCTGTTTAGGATCTGGATCTGCCCATTGGCATGCTGAAACGAATTCACTTAACATTTTCTGTTATCACTTACTAGTTATAATTTTGAAGTTAACTCCATTTGTTGTTTGTGTAGACAGGTAGTATTTTGTCTTACGTTTATTCAATGACAAACAGTGTTAGAGGGTGCTATTTTATATTCAACACATAACACGAAAACCGACAGGGGTGAGTCGGATACGATTATGAATGGTTCCGTAGCGACAAACACAATCAAATTTCTCCTAAAAGACCAAACCGTTTTTTTATATTATTTAAATACCCCTCGCTCGCATATTCTATTACAAGAGAGGCCGGAGAGAAGAACCGAGCAGAACACACTAGCCACCGGGACACAATAAGTGAACGAGCAGTCGTTTTGATAGCACTAGTGTTTATGTGTGTGTGTACGTGTGCGTGTGCGTGTGTATAATTATTATGTCGGGGTATACTGTAAGTGGCGGGGTATACTGAAGCGCGCTCCGCAGGGAAATTAAACCCAATGAAGTATAATTAAGGTGAATATGGGAATCGTTAGCAAGTATAAAAAATGTAAATTGACTGTGATAAAGCCCATTTAAGCAAAATAGGTAATATTTACAACCAATTACGTAAAAAACCTGCAAATCTTCGCATTTTAAATAGTTAAAAAGAATATATATAATCTGGCACCATCTACGAAATAGGGACGCACATTTTCGAAACGAAATATAAAAATAATAAGTAGAGACTTATTACCAATTTATTTTCTTTTTTTCTTTGACTTATGTTATATTCGCAGTACCTGTTTATTACCTTAACATTCCTCATCCCACTCTTCTTAAACTTTGTGTACCAAGTGCCAAATTTATTACCTGATACTATATTATCAGGTAATAATTAAAATAAACGCATGTAGATGTTATCCCAATAAAATACACACTAAATTTACTAACATTTTATTTAAAAAAATGCTTTTGTGTTCAATGTAAAATAACAGAAAATAAAACAGCCTGTAAATTGTACTTGGAACCATCCATAAGTAATACTACCTATATGTATATCATCTCCGTTATTTCAAGTGGACGTATTCCACAAACTCTTAGGCAATGCATTTCCCATATACAAAGATGACATTAGAAAATATTTTATAAATAAATCCTTTTTGGCACAGTACATGTGTATTTACTGTGCTTCGAGCTAATCAATATTTCAATGACAAGTGCAATGCAGGTACAGCGCTATTATGTAAGAGGGCGAGTAATGTTGGCCCGGCACGACCGGGAGAGTACCTCGCGCTCACCGAGCACCCACGTGTAGTGACAGTTTGTGAGTTTACGTGGCATATTGGCGGCAATGCGCTAACTGAGTCCACTGCGTCGTTATAATCTTTTTTGACGCGCGGTAACGCAATTACGCGCGTTCACCAGCCCAGGGTGGGGGTCCAGTGATGTGAGAGACTAGCAACACATTATAGTGCCGAATACCAACAAAACCACCGCTGGTGCTATTCGTGCCGCCTTTGGTGAGGTGCCCCGGAACAACAAATCATCAGGGCAACCCGACAGTTACTCCTCGGTTAAATTGGTCGAAGCGCCCAACATCTGATGCAGTCAGATTCTCTAAATGGCCGAATTTCATTACAGCTAGCCATATTCAAAATAGGGAAGTTTTGTACTGTGACGGGCCATCGATTCGCCGGATTGAATATGGCTGAGTGAAATTCCTCCAGAAAGTGTTCGACGATATACGTTACTCAATAAAGCCTTATAGTACTAAAATGAATAATACGATCACTATCATGATCAACATGTCAACAACAATGGTGTAAGAATAAGGAAATAAAAAAATATGCCCGGATAGATTCGAAGGCTTAAGCGGGAGCGTAGCTCCTGTCTTGGGCTTCGTGGTTGTTTTTTTTTTATTTACACTCAAAACATTTGTACAAATTTCGTAATTGCATAGTATCACTCCCAAAAATCAAAATATTGAATGAGGCTAAAACTTCAGCCTTACTTAAACTTATTTAAGAACGTCTGTCAATGACAATCCGGCTAATCTTTGGCGCACCACATAACAAAACGGTCTTTGAAAATGGCTAGCTGTAATGTTAAACGGCGATTTGACAATACGAAAACGGCTCATCTACCAACGTTGAACAAGCAACCCGTAGAATTAAAAGTTAAAAGGTTTGCAAGTCACTGATCCCAATAATATATTTATGGATAGTTTTTTGTAAGATAAGCAAACAAGTAGGTGGATAGTGACTACCACCGCCCATAAACATTTGGAAGATTTAGCTTCTTACAGACGCCGGCTTTTAAAATAGGTATTCTCTCTTCTTGATGAAAAAGGACAAGAAAAGTTGGTACATTGAATGGATATGAAAGGCGGAGACCAGCAGGTATCGGCGGTACGGATGCTGCACATTTGGTTAACTTAATTTATATCGACTATAATGTTAGCGCTGGTGTTTGTTTTAATGGTGTCAATGGCGATATACAGTATCAGCAGTCCACAATTATTAGGTCAGCGTACAGAAGCCATATCAATTCTTGTTATAAGAACTGTAAAGTAATAAAAATGTGGGGAGATCGTCAATAGAAGGGGCGCAACCATGTTAAATAACTTTATAAAAGTTCGTTTCATAACTCTCTTGGTTTAGCTGAACTCTCATACACCAGACCATCAATTTTTTTATTACAAAACCACGAGTTAAACACAATTGTGAAATAAATAGTTTCGCTGGTCTATTGCGGTTACATGTCAGGTCTTGTCTTCAGTCACTCGAGACCTTTCAATATACTAGTTTTCATAGTTTTCCCTCAGTTTTATATCGGTACTAGAGCATAATATTTTAGTTCGCTGTACCCACTATTTATTGTCCTCTAATCACAGTATAATGAATAGGATCACACCTGTAATTGAGACGTAGGAAATGATTGACTTGCATTTTGCATCCAAACATATTCTTCCAAAACATAAAAACATAATTCATTAGTATTCTGTGTCATGTATAACGGGAAAAGGAAAAATATTAGAATAGTTTAAACTATGTATTTATATTAGCGATCCACATTGTTAGTGAAAACGAGGGACGGGATAGTTTATCGGAAATATAATAGAATATACATAGTGTTCATAAGTACAAAACATAACGAACAGAACGGTGGCGGCCCGAGCGCCGTCTATACACATATGTACACTCGCGACGCGATCCACAAACGCGACACACGCGACACACGCGGTATATCCACATGTAGCGTATCCAACACACGCTAGTGCGATACTCGCTACACTCACGCACTCGATTCGCGGCGCGCGCGGCTGCCCGCAACTAGCGGTCCTACTGAATTAGACTAAACATTTGCCCGACGGCACGGACTTATGGCGCGCTCCGTCACACCGTGGTCTCACGGTCCACGTGGATGTACTCGACGGAGCGCTCGTGACGTCAGGAGGATGCGGAAGAAGAGGCGCGGGATGCGTCGTACAGGAGCTCCTCGGTGAGGCGACGCGGTGCGCCGGGCGGCCGCTTGTGCGCGCGTCGCCGTCGCAGCGCCGCTCCCGCTAGTAGAGCCAGCAGGAGCAGTGCCGCAGCCGCACCTGCTCCTGCCGCGCCGCCCGAGCGTAGTACTGCCAACAGCCGCGCACCCGCGCCACATGCGCCCGCCTCGTCCGCACCGCCGGGACAGTCGGGAGCGCCATCACACCAAAGCGCTGCCGACATGCAGGCGCCCAGCGCGGCACACCAATGCACGCACGCTGATGTATTGACGCTAGCGCCAGCGGTGGGCGCGGGCGCAGTGGTGCGCCACACCTCCATCCACGAGACTCGCGCGACGCCCGGCTCGCGCGCCGCCCACACCAGCAGCAGTGCCGGCTCGCGCGCTGCGCCACGTACCCACCACTCCGGGCTAAACATCTGCACTGAGCGCTGTTCCTCATCACTAGGACATACCGCCTTTACCAACCTGTCAACACATCAACGACGTCCATAGTAAGTAAAGCATAGGAGTATATAATATTAAAGGGGTATTTTCAAAATTTATTTCGCTCCGAAGCAAAAATCAGGCCAAGTAGGCCAAAAAGTATGATGCACAAAGATGAAGTCGGTCGTGTGTCGTATGTGTATACGACCTAGGTTTTTCATCGAAAGTAAGAATTTGTCCAGATGATGTTTATCCATATTTGGTAATTTTTTAGCTTTCCTGTTAACATATCGAAAGAAATGGGTATCAACCTTGAGGTGTACGCTTCGTACACTAGTATCCGATTGAGCGTAGCGCAGGGCGGCGCGTCTGACGCGACAGTCGTAGTGATGGGCAGTTCATCTCCCCAGATGCGCAGGAATACGGAGCGGTTGCCGCGTGCCGACAGCAAGAACGGAGTTTCGCCACAAGCGGAGACTTTGTTACCACTGTAATAGGCACATTTGTTGTGAAAACGTTGAGAATAAACCGGTGATGCCACTGTGGGTGTGAGACGGACCTGTAGGGGTAGACGAGGTGGAATTGCCCGCCGGGCGGCGGCAGGCGGCGCGTGGTGTGGCAGTCAGGCGGCGCCGGCAGACGTGCCCACTCGCCGCGAAAGTACACGTGGCGGTGGTCCTCCGCTGCCGCCAGCCGCACCGCTACCAGCTGTAGCTCCACCGCTGGCCCTCCCGACGTCAGTACAAGTGGCGCAGATGAGTTGTCGCAGATGCAACCGATCGGAACCTATACACCGCAACTACATTAGTAAGCACACCAATTTACTAAAAATCTCACTAACATGTTACATCGTACCCGATACCCAGGCCACGGCGACTCAAATATGAGCAGATGTGGTACGCGCAGAGGAGGCTCCTTATCGTCATCGAATTCGAGAGGCGGGTCGCTAGGGCGTGGCTCCGGCGCGTCGCCTGCGTCCGGCACACACGTAAAGCGACCGGTGACGGGGTCTAGACGAGTGCCACAGCGTGGCTCGCGGCCGAATACCGCTGCATGCAGCCGCAGTTCAAGTCGTGCTCCCGCAGCCTGTAGCCGATAGACGCAGCGCAGTCGCCGAGCACCTCCGCGCCCAAACCACAGTGCATTGCGCGGGGAGACAAACGGGCCTGGATCCGAGAGGCGGCGCGCGCACTCGGGTGGCTCGGCGCGCACGCGCGATTCTGCTAACGGTAGCGGCACTCCCTCCAGCCGCGCATCTATGAACTCGTAGTGTAGTGAGAAGGCGAGCGGGTGGGTGGCGGTGCCGGGCCGAGTAGTGGCGGCCAGTGCCATAAGTGGTGCGCCAGACACATAGCCGTCAGGTGGCGCACACGGCCGTGGCGCGCGTGTGGCGTTCGCGAGTGCGGCGCGCGCACACAGCGCCGGCGCGGCGTCGCAGTAGCGCCCGAGCAACGCGCCCGAGCCGTCCCCGCCACCATCCCAGATGCGCAGCTCCACGGCGCACGCCCCGCCGGCGCCTGCGCGCGGATCGGCAGCAGAACGAGGAGGCGCACTGCCACTCGGATCGTCCTCCCGCTCGCCGCTCTCAGTGCGACGCGACTCCACCAGCGAGTAATGAGTGAAACTGGAGAAGTATACCCACACCAGATCACCTGACAAGACATGATGATAGCGTTAAACAATGTACGTTTGTTCATAATGGGCTTCTTAAAAAAAAAACGTTTTTTTGAGATTCAACGCATACGTATAAAAAAGACATCAGAGAGTGCGCCCAGAGAAACTTACCAACTGAAACCCTTGCTAAGCAAACCAATCAAGAATCCATTTCTACATGACCATCATAAAAATTACTTAATAGTATATAGGTAGTTGCAACTTATATGGAATTGATTGATGGCAGCAAACCGCCCACTCGGTGCAATTGGATATACCGGATTTACATCAGCCCATCACCTCTTGCAGACAGACATTTATATAGTTATAACCCCCCGCCCACCAAAGATTCGTAAAATGTCCTAGAATAAATGATGTTGGGTTTGATGTAGAGAAGCTTCCTTCAGAGGTGTTGTGTTAATTCTGTATATTCAATTAATTCTGTATATTGATTTGTAAGTCCCAATGAAAATCGTTCAACACTATTTTGGTATAATAAAAAACCTCTGATTAACGAAAAATCATGAAACAACTAACAAGAATGAAATAAAAAATAAATTAAGGTCGATAAGAGGTCGGGAAGGGATTTAAGGGATGTGTGAGAGGAGTCCTGTCAAAAAAGTTAAATTGCAAAATGACCAGCGCCCAAGTCTCAAAATTAATGCGCAAAGTAAAAGAATCATAATGTTATTTTAATATCGTTTTTCTTTCGCATAATTTAGAGAGTTACTTAAATATACTTTTATTTTTGTTGTATAATAAATAATAATACTTTACTAAAAAATTAAATCATGTCTATTTTTTACCATTTTACCTAATACGGTAGTCTGAACCGTATATGACATGCAGTGGTTGTACTACATACGAGTGGCCATATGTAGTAGTAGGTAGACGTGCCGCACCTGGTCGTCCATGGAAGGTCCAGGTACAGGTGGTGGCGGGCGGCAGCGTGTGCGCGGGCGCCCGCAGCCGGCCGCGGCGGCCACGCGCTCCTGCGGCGGTCGCGTTCAGCTCCTCCTCGGACGACGACGCCTTCACGTGGAACTCGCACCGGTGCGCTTCCCTTTTCGACCACATTACAATTAACCGAGTGAGGGGTGACATTTCCCCGCGACTACGCTTTCATTATTATATAAAAACACTTAATGTCATATCCAAATTTGTTGTCATGGTGGGGTTACGAGGGTTTACGAGGGCGAAATTAAGACTTAACATTTTTGTATTGATGTCTTAAGTTTACGTGAATGTTACCATTATAATAAAGCTAATTTTACGGAGTTTATTGCGGTTTGGACACGGGTGAACTGGCGTCAGCAATAACAAAATAACATTACAATTATTTGTATGTAGTTTCTACCACTTATATAATATATTATAGAAATTACAAGTATATAATTCTATGTGTAACTCTTACTGAAAATAAAAAACTCTTGTATAAAGTATATTTTTAATATTATTGTCAAATTAGTAATGTGATGATAATAATAAAATATTCTTTCTTTATTTTTAATCTCACAAATTACGAGTATTTATAAAACGCATCGATTAAATCATAGTAATCCATCATTTTGATTAGTTCCTCATGTTTTAGAAACAAAATGTTGGGTAATTATTTTATGAAGGTAATATACACGCACATACTGGCGATTGAAATCAATCTCACTATTCAATAGCGTCACGCACATATTGCACATAATATGGACCATTTTCCTTGTGTGGTCAATTTGAGTTGCTCCATCTAGTCGTGTATATAATCAATGTTCTTGACATTTTACTCCAAAAATAGACACACTTGAGAGGCAATGTGTGTTGTCTCATAAAGCATTACTACCCGGGACAAATAACACTGATATCTTCAGTAGTGTACTAGTCAGTTCTGTGTACTGACCTGGCGTAGTCGAGTGAATCGGAGTTGGCGAAGATGACCGTAACATCGAGCTCGAAACCCCGCAGAGGCGCGGTGGCGGGCGCGGCGCGTGGCGGTGCGCTGTACGGCGACGAGTGGAAGGCGACGAGCATGTCCGCGCCGCGCGCCGTCACCGGCGGCAGCCAGTCGCCGCCGCAGTACTCCACCAGCACGGGGTCGTCCGTGCTGGCGCCGTCGTACACGATCAGCCGGTCACGCTCGCCCGTGCACTCGCGCCACGCCCGCACCGCTCGCCCCGTCTTGTTCAGACTGTACAAAATACATACATACAAACACACTTGTGACCATATACACAGGTTGTGGGGGGCATACCTCCATGGTGTATGCCATACAAACAGTTAAAATGTCACAACACATGTCACGCGACACTCTCCCACTATCCATATCGCATTTTTAGGAAGAGGTAGTGCCATGCTGCATAGGCGGAGATAGTGTCATGCATAATGCATGAAACTACATCCTCCTATGTAACGGAATTGGGCCGGCACGACCTGGGAGGTACCTCTCGCTCACATAATACTGCCGTAAAGTTAGATCTTCAGTGTCGCGTTTCGTGCGGTTTCTGAGTAGCCGGTGGCCTATTGGAGGAGGGTGAAAGAGGGCAACGCACCGACATAGTAGTTATGTGGATATTCAAAAGCGTCGTTGGTCGTAAAGGTTGCAACTTTGCCCCCTATTCTATAAATAAAAACACAAAGTACCAGACAAAGAAAATAATCTATTTAAAATAATTATATTTTTCAAGTAGTTTCCTTCTACCTCGATGCATTTAGTCCAGCGCTTCTCCAATGCCGCTACACCCGTGCTTTCTCTAAACCCCCCCCCCCAATGCTCGTCTACGGCGACAATGTCTTCATCATTTGATGAAAACCTTCGGCCACCTAGCCATTTCTTGGATGTCGGGAATAAGTGGAAATCGCACGGGACGAGATCTGGGGAATAGTGGGGATGCGGTAACAATTCGAACCGCAATTCATGGAGTTTGGCAACTGCAATACGTGTGCACACGTGCATTGTCTTCTTGGAATAAAACTTAATTTTTGGCTAAATGAGGTCGTTTCTTCCGGATTTCTTCACAAAATTTTTGCAGCAAGCTTGGATAATACTCTCCATTTATTGCTTTTCCTCTTAGCAAATAAACCACTAAAATAATCCCTTGAGCATCCCAAAAAACAGTCGCCATCACTTTGCCGGCCGACAAAACCGATTTTGCTTTGTTGGTGCAGATTTTCCGCTCTCACTTCACTGCTTAGATTGTTTTTTGTTTCAGGAGTATAATGATGTATCCCTGTTTCACCTACTGTCACATAACGCCGTTAAAACTCTTAGTATCACGCTTAAACAGCGCCAAATACTCTTACGAATCGTCCACTCGACGTTGCTTTTGATTAACAGTACGCAAACGCAACTTTAAGTACCGATCATGCAAAACGATTTGTTGAATCTTTTCGATAATGTCCGGATACGTGACTTCAGTTGGACGACCAGACCAGTTGGCGTCTTCGCAGCTCCGTTTCCCACGTTTAAAATCAGTTGTCCAGGTGTGAATTATACTCAATGCAGGAGCAGAATTATTTAAAACTCTGTCTAGCTTGACTTTCATCTGGGTTGCTGTTTTCCCTTTTAAAACGTAAAACTTTATCACCCCACGAATTTCGTTTCTTCCCATTGTTCAAAAAATTTACGGTATAGAAAGTTCTAGGTCCCCTCACAAAAAATCTATCAGTTACATTACAATACATTCAAATTTGGTGTTCTATTTTCTAAGATATTTCTTAAGGCTTAAAGGATATAGATATAATTATATAGTATTTATCTTCATCGTCATCATCATTATCAGCCCCTATCGGTCCACTGCTGGACATAGGCTTCTTTCAATGAACGCCCAGACGACCGATCTCCTGCTACTCGCATCCATCCCGGGCCGGCTACTGCACGGAGATCGTCTTCCCACCTGGTGAACGGTCGACCAACACTTCGTTTTCCTAAACGCGGCCTATATATGCCTATATTTATCTTACTTTATTTTATTTATTTGGTTATCCAACAGATTTAACATATTTTTTTTAGCAGTATAGTTTAGTGTGAAGCCGACCTGGCCATAGATATGGAGCGCTTGATCTGCATCTTGTGCGAGAAGTCCTGGCGCACGGAGATCATGGCGTGCTTGCACGTGGGGATGTCCTTCTGGCGCAGGCTCCAGTAGCAGCTCACGTTCCTGTCAACACGTCAGTCTCAGTAAGAGGTAGCGCCATGATGCGTTGCAACCGAATTGAGATGGCACGACCATCTCGCACGACGAGGGAGGGACCTCTCGCTCACATGATACCGCCGTAAAGTATCAACTATGTTTCGTTGTTATCGCGTTTCATGCGGTTTATGAGATTCCAATGGCCCATAGGAGGGGAGGACAATTTGCATGACAATTATTCAGATATACATGGCCGTCGATAGTTGTCAAAAGGCTGCGACTGTTCCTTTGGTCCCTTATTCTACAAAAAAAAATACAAGAAAGTCCCCGTATGGTTATACTTCTTTGCCCTAACAACAGAAAAACTGAAATGTTTACTAAAGCTTGCTTGAGTGTGTCGATTTCGGGACGGTGTGTGCAAGACATATTATAGTGCACAAGTGTTCCCGCAGACACAAGTGCATTCTCTACTCCTTTATCCTCCTATTCCAATGGGACGGCAATCCGACACGACCAGAGAGAAATAAGGCGCATGAGCGATGATTACTTTCTGTGCTCTCCGAGGCGCGGGGTTGTAACACCGCCAATTTTCAGACTCCGGAGTGTTATTAGAAATTGAAAAATCCTAATAATACTTTTTATTTTGTCTATCCCCCGATTCGAACCCCCGACATCACGAGATGTCGGGGGTTCGAATCGGCTATGGCTGTACAAGCTTACCACTAGGACACTTAGCAGTCTAGCATAATTTAGCCACCTCTTACAAGTTATTGAGCTACGACGTAAGGACGGCCAGAAGGGACAACTGTTTCCCGTTTTACGTCAAAACGATGGAACTCCTATCAACTGGATCTAGTAGCGTCGGTATGAAGCGGCATTACAATTTCACAAACAAAGTATAGGCTTTTTTCTTTATTTCCGAATAGACGACAGTGTCATAAAGGAAGCTCATTCAAATATTTAATAACAGTGAAAAATTATAAAGAACAGAACGTAAAGTAATAATCACTAATTAAATTTTAAAACTCGTGCTATAAATATTTTGCTCTAGCGACTATAAATTGCTGACTCTGTTTTTCCAGTACTGAGCGTATACTTGGTGCTGGGATCATAGTGTCAGTGGCTGCTACCGAAACGTGTTGAAAGGGCGAATTTTTTGGTGTGAAAAAAAGCAAGTGGAGGGGGCGGCGGTCGCTCTAGGGGGAGGCTCTCTAAATTCGGAGGACTTCGGGTTGCTGGAGGATCTATCCTCACTGGCGTCGTCCGGCTCTTGTCAAAGTGTCATTGTTCTTATATGCTACGCTAAATATTTCGAAAAAGTGATATTTTTTTAACTTTTCGAATTAATTAGCATTGTGTGTTGAGTATAAGGTTTATAGTGATTAATACGTTTTCGTAGCTAAAATGTATTCGTAAGTGCAAAGTGTGTGATAAGGAATATATTTTTCTATCCACAACCTGGACACAAATTGTAAGGTATTAAGCTTATTTAGTGAAATGACATGTTATCTTAATGTTAAGTCATTATTGTAAAAGTGTTAATTTTTTAATAAAAGTTTTAATATTATATTTTTCCTGTTTAATATTATAGAAAATACGCACGCTTAGGATATTGAACTGGTTTCCTACTAAATAGCGCCATCTGTTAGGTAATAGCTGCACTTAGAAAGCGTTGCCAGCTTAAAAAGAAGACCATTATTTGGGAAAAAACAGTATTTCTAATTAGTGTATATTAATTTTTTTTTTATTTATTGATTCATCGTTTAAAAGTTGATAGCAGCAGGACAGTTGGGAGTAGGCGGTGATATGGCCTATAGGAGGAGCGACTTCGGTAGCTCTTTGAGATGGAAATTCGTTGCAAGTCTCTGGAGCTTTGGAGTCCGAGCAAGCGATGCACATTGCTCGGACTCCTCTGCACGAGTTCAGCTCACCGACCGCCACCATAGACTTAAGCACGGAAAGTGTGCGGCCTCATAAGAGACCAATTATGCTGTCTAATGGAGAGCAGGAATGGGGCTGGAGGTGTGAGGAGCGCCGCACAGTCTCAGTCTCAACAGCGGCAGTCACAGCAGCTGAATCTGTGTTATGAGCATACATGATAGTTATGAGCAAAATTCAGCCATGCAGAATTCTTTGCGGCACATTGCGGATGTATCAAACGTAATAGTCAGCGCAACTAAATTTGAAATGAATGCTGTAGAACGGGACGCAATAAACCAGGCTAGCCAAAGCGTTTTAGCTGTAGTCGCTGCATTAGAACTGAAGCTAGCCGTGTCTGAACACCTAGTAACATCGACAAAGCTACTAGGAGTGACCATGAGCTCCGGCAACCCAGCAAACATCTGCTCATGTCCGTCGGTCACTCCAGCCGCACCCACATATGCATCGCTTTTGAAGCAACTGCAGGGCCAGCCAAAGGTCGTCATACATGCTAACCAGTACTGTTAGACTCAAACACAGAGGACATAAAGACTTCTGAGGGCACCAAAGCCGAGCTGCAGAAGGCAGTAAAACCTGGTAGCTGGAGCATTCCAGCGCAGACCATACGCCGAATTGGCATTTCTGAACCTTACCACTATGGTAAGGGCCGCTACACATTCAGCCGCCGAGAAACTTAAAGCGGCTGCCCCACCAACTCTGAAGGCTCGTCGTCGTTGGGGTAAACATAGACACATACGTAGTGCACTATTACGCACCAAAAGACCAGCTTTAATTCTATTGACGAATATTATATATATTGGCCATGCAACAGTGTGGCGCTACCAGTACTGGCCGGCGTTCGGCTGCCGATCTGGAGGTTCTTTGATTGGGACTCGTGCAGGAGGAGCGCGTGGTTCTCAAGGGCAGGGAACGTAAGAAAAAGAAAGCGCTATCGCGGCCGACGTCATCTCCACTTGGCAGTCACGCTGGGCTGCGTGTGCCGACGGAAGGGAGCTGTACTGCTTCTTTCCAGAAGTTACAACGTGTTTGGCACATCAATGGGTGAAATCTGAGTACGTTATTGCACAGATGCTAACAGGGCACGAGCGCGTTGGAGGTCGCCTGCACAGGATGGCGTTATGTGACCTGCCATCATGTCCTTGCGGTCATGAAACCAAAGCCAGAGACCATGTACTGTGTACATGAATGAGACTTGTACAAAAACTAGCGAAATATCATGTTGGACGTCATCGACCGGAAGACAGTGGACACAGTCTATCATTAGGTTTTGGTCACAACGGAACAGAGCTTTGGGCAATTGAAGATATTTGCGCATAGATGGCTCGCGAAGAGGAAGGATAGGTACCGATATAACATCCAGATAATCAGGACCGACGAGGCCAATGACAACTTCTATCTTTGTGGTGTAAGGCCCCAGATAGGGGAGAGTGAAATAACGAGAGGGCACTTAAATAACGTGTAGGGTGTCAAGAATTGTACGTAGGGGAACAGAGCCGATTATCAATACCCGCGTGCATTGGTGGAGGTGGGTAAGTAGCGTCCTTGTCGGAGGCAGAATTAGGGCGCAAGCACCTTTTTACGGAGGGTTCTGAGGAGTCTGGTTCCGGTTCGGAGACGAGTATTGTGGGAGCTTCGGGGTACAGGTCACGGTGTGTGGCCAAGAGAGGCAGGTCGCATACGCTAGCGGGAACAAGGGCGGCGCTGCGAAAGCGCATAAATAATGAAAAGGAGCATGCCTTTGAGGAGGCATTACGAAAACGGGCATTCTTAAAGGAAAAGGAGGAAGGAGCGCCCCAGACGGCAGCTCCTATTGTTCTGGAGGATACAAGTCGGTGTGGGGCCGAGGATGTCGTGGTGACGGCAGAGGCCAACCTCAACTTGATTTTGGACCTCACGGGCAAGGCCAATCTCAAGGTGGGCTACGCCTTCAAGATCAAGAGGGCCGCGGGATCCATCGGGGAGATGATGGAGACCCCGGTGGTCCGCACGGAGAACGAGGAGGTGAGGGTGGCGGAAGGCCAATAACGCGCGGCTGCAGCGTGAATTCTGCAACCTGCGTCGGGAAGAAGAGGCGGGGAAGAAGTCAGCTGAAGGGAGCGAGGCAGTCCCTACATCGTCCGACTTCATGAAAGAGGTTGCCCAGATGGTGGGGAACATTGTGAATGCACGCCTCTTGGGCCTGGAGATACGTCTCCCTCCTGCCCCACCCTGCCGCCCACCTATTGCCAGGGATAGTAGGCCGCTGGCGATGGAGACGAGGGCCGCGATCGCTGCCAAGAAAGCGGCGCCTGCGACCAAACCCGCTAAAGAAGCGGAGAGGGGTTTAAATTTACAGGAGTTCCCAGCCCTGCCCCAAAGGTGAAAGGGGAAGGGCAAAGGAAAGGGGAAGGGGAACGGGCCAGAGTTGGCGGCGTTCGGTCCCTCCAGCTCTAAGGCAGTTGTCCCTACACCAGAGAAGGGGGCGGAAGATCAAGCACCCTTGGAGGAGGGGACCTCGTGGACGGACGTCGTCTGCCGGAAAGCGGCGAAAAAGCCGGCGGCACAAGCGCCAACGGCGAAGAAGACAAATACACCGGCAGCACTGAAGCCGCAGAAGATGGAGGCGGCGAAGCCGAAGCTGCCGCTTTCCCGTTCGTCGGCCGTGATCGTCAAATTACGGCCGAATGTAGTGACCAAGGGGACGACATACGCTTCGGCACTATTGAAGGTTCGCTCCGGATTCACCAGTCGGCGACCGATGCGCGACTCATAAATCTGCCCGGCTCCACGAGCGGGGAATACGGTTCGGGGTGTGTCCAGCTTTCGTGAATCCGACGTCATCGTCGTCGCCGCCTAGGGGGCAGAGCCGGCTCCGGGAGCTGTCAGAGGAGGCCACCATCGCCAGCCGTTGGAGCCTCCCGCCGCTGTCGGAGTTAGGGGTAGACGTAGCGGCTGGTCGGCTCTGCGACGCACCCACTGCGGTGTGCAGATCAGAGCGGACAGGGTCAGGCTGAGCCCCCACATCAAATATGTGAGTCATTGACGTAGGATGGACCTTCGGCCCTCACTTCGCTATGGTGTCTGTCGGAGTATGGCGACGTACGGTGCTCTGCTTGGGCCTGTTGTTGCGAGAAAAAAGTCGTCGCAGTGAGGTCGATTCGGGGGTACCATCTGAGAGACCACCATGTCCCAGAAGAAAGCCGACGAGCGGTTGAGAGAGGAGGCTGCCGACGCGGCCTCCTCCTGCCGACGACGAATGCGGCTACGAAGCCTGCTACGTACTCGCATTCGTCGTCGGCGGGGCGCTATCTGTAGCGCCATCAGTAGTGCCACTGTGTTCCGTGTCGGGCCGGGATGAGAACCCAGTCTACTTCATCAAGACACGGCGTAGTGGGGACTGTCATAGCGTAGCCGTACAGTCCCCGAGGATGATAAGTCTGGCCTTTTCGCCGAGGCTAGCCTGTTGTCGCTGGAGGGGTCCTGTTGTCTGCTTATCCAGGACCCTCCATTAATGGCGGCTGAAGGCTACTGTGGGGGTTTAGTTAGTATTGCTACCCAATTGCCGAGTCCAACATAAGTCTGGGGGTCTATCCGGGCTCCCAGGTATCATGCGTAAATGCATTCCCCTTCGTCACCAAAAAAGGGGACCATAAATAGGTAACAATGTTATACTTTCTGGGATACTTCTCTTGTCGATGATGGCACACTTCAAAGGTTCGAAAATACCGCACGTTTTACCATAAGAAAAAAAAACGCTCCTGAAAAAAAAGAGTCCTGCTTCCTTATGGAATCAGCCACCTCGACCTCAGGATTTCCGAAATGACTTAGGGATCTTCAAGTAAAGAACTCAATTATCTTTAAAGAGCCGGTTACGCATCTGCGAGACCTCAGGTGCTGCGGATGTCGGTGAACATCAATTACCATTTACCACCAGGTAAACCAACTCCGACTTAGCCTCCTTCTACTATAAAAACACGCGCTCGTCGATTCTGCGCCGCGGGCCACCAGAGTGTGTTAAGTAGTAGCGGCGTTTCACTTGGGATCCATGCTGGGGTACCTGGGGCTTAACAGGCGGCACAGCTAGCAATGGCACTCGTCGTAGGTGCGCGTGCAGTACGTGCCCAGCAACTTCGCACAGCGGGCCACCAAAAGACGGTAAGTAGTAGCAATATTCCACCTGTGATACATGCCGGCAGAGCTGGGGTTCTACAGGCGGTACAGCTTGCGGACGCACTCGTCGTAGGTGTGCGTGCAGTACGTGGCCGGCGACACCGCACCGCGGGTCATCAGAGGACTGTAAGTAGTAGCGGTATTTCACCTGGGATACATGCCGGGGTAGTTGGGGCTTTGCAGGCGGCACGGCTTGCGGTGGCACTCATCGTAGGTGCGTGTGCAGTACGTGCCCGGCGACACCGCACCGCGCTCCAGCGGCGCCTCCAGCGCGCCGAACCTGCCAACACACATCACTAACCGATGACAGGACTGCTCTATTTAAATTTAGGATAGAGTAAATTTATTCAGGTTGCTGCTACGCGTGGAATACAGTTTATATGCGAGAATTATCTAGCGTGCTGCTAGATTTTAGGAATGATCTTGTAACTACAACTGTATTCAATTTTTAAAAACTTTATTAAAATTGGTTTGAAAGTAGAAGAAAAACCGGCTTCTATACATACTTTGCAATTATAATGATGGTTAGGAGTCAACAATTTAGAAAAATAACAAGGTATACAGTGTTGGATGGCATCTTGGGGATGAGAGTTCATTGTTTAATGTTATTCCATACAGCGTTTGCTTTAGTGAACCATTGAACGAATCGGTAGGTCATTCAGTTAACTGTCAGTCGTAAATGTGAAACACTGCTGCGGTATGAGAGGGGAGTAAAGTCCGGCCCTTCTTCCCGTGAATAGGACGTAAGGAGGTATAGGAATTTAAGCTTTACTAGTCACAGATTTCGATTTGTGTTTATGTAAGACACAGATGGAAATTCGATCGCAATTATCGAAAACCGACCAGGAGCGAGTTGGATTCGCCTATGAACGATTCCGTAGCAGCACACAGGCCGCCTAATCGATTTTGTTAAAACCAATTTTCATTTAAAGATTTTATTGAATACTATAATCCCAATTTTTTTAACATTTTTCCTCTCGACAGTTTTGTAGCGGTCTTTTTAAATATACTCGTACCTACGATCTACCTGGCACTATCACCTTCCTACCGATCCATCACCGAGTAAATCGTCAGTGATAATGGATGGACGGAGGGACAGATGGACATGACGTAATTACAAGTGTTCCGTTTTTTAATTTGGCTACGGAACCCTAAAACGTAAATCACGAAAAAAACGTGTCATACCCAAGTGAATATATATTATAATAAAATCTAATGGTTAATAATTATTATATTAAAATATTAGCATCTTCAAATGCACCAAATTTCAAATTCAAAGTTCTTCAAAAAAGGGTGGGATTTACTTTCTTCACGTATATAAAAGATATAGTAATGAAAAGACGTTAGGTACATGTAAATCGAAACCACATTCAACTAAAACCTTTCTGAGAAATCCTCCTTTCTAATCTCCTTCCAAAAAAATGTATTTAGGATTTGCATCGTTATTTGAAGGATCATTAGTTACGTATGCTATGTAACTGTGGTAGTTAGATAGTGTATAATGACCTGAAATATGAACCCATTGTACTGTGTTGTATTTTCGTTTACAAAAATAATAACGAACATACAACAGCGGACTTAAAAAAAGATACAAGATACTAATAATAATTCATATGTATGCCTGACTAAAACTGACTAATCAACTACCTTATTATGTCATTGCACTATCAGCGGTGCGCTACAAACGTGCGAGCGTTTCCTCTGACCTAGTTTGAGCAAGGCGCGGGGCGAGCCCGGGCCACTGGGCACGTTAAATTATATTATTGAACAACACAACTTCAACAACCACTACCGCAGGGTGCGGAGCTCCGTTGAGTGCTAGCGCTAAACACTCGATAGAGAGTGGATACAAACTCACATAATTTTAATTACATCTACATCACATTTTGAAGATAAACATTTAGCCCTGCTCTTCTTTTTCAGTGCACGCACTTCAATTTAATTCCAGAACGACGTCGATCAAAGTAAGGCATCATTTTGTGACTCAGGGAAACACATTTATGAGCCTTCACCAACCCTGCATGGGACCGAAATGACATTTAGATGTTTCATAATGGCAACATCGTAGACAATTATACAACCTGCATCGGGTATCCTCTTTTGAAGGTAATCTTAATTGAACATTTATTAATCTATCTATGTACCTTTGAAAAGTAACACTTGCATGAAGTCGGTGGAAAGGGAAACGTGGGGCGTCGTCCCAGACACGTCCTGGTCGATGAGGACGATCAAAGCATTTTAACACAAACAAAACGCAAACAAATAAAACATCACAGACGCGGTACAGGTACATTACACCCCTTCTGAGGGATTTGGGCGCGGACTATATACATCATGATAGACAACAGCACATATGTTCGACTCCGAATAGTCAGTGCAATCATATAAGATAATTCATGTACCTTACGCGATTTGCCTTCGAGCTCAAATCAAAACGCCGTACCGGTTAGATTGACCACGCCTACCGCGCGTGAGTCGTACCTCATGCACGTGGAGGAAGGGCGGGGGTGACGGTTCTCACAGTCATGATAGATCAACGAGCTCTTCCAGCCGCCACTACAGTGCAAGGCCAACTTTAATGCCGTGCGTGAGTCCCCCTCCCTCGTTAGACAGGGAAGCGAGGGGACCCGATACCCTCGTCAAGAGAATAATAGCTACTTTACCTAATCTTAAATAACTATCGGCATGCATCCTTCCCATCAGCGGAAAAGGAGGGAGTCTGGCCCCTATCGACCACAATCTCACCTAGACCATCGCCCGACGTGTCTTACTGTAAACCGATAAAGCTGCGCTGGACACATCCGTTAGCATGGAGCAGTAGAAAAAATAAACAAAGGTGCAATGGCATATTATATCGAAAAGATGTGGCAAAAGCAGATAATGCTTGTGTTGCCATTGTTTAGGCACCGACTTCAAACATTTGTCATTTTTAAACATTACATTCAATTTTGTTTCTTTCTAGTGCATAATTTTAGTTCAAATAACAAACTATGTTATTTCTGAAGCATTTTTTTTTTGTTAGTACATAATTTTGCCAGTAGTCTAAACTTTATGAGAATTGCAAACAAAGTCTATGCAATAGAGATTTATATATACTTATTCAATGTCACACGCAACTGATATTTCATTACGTTTAATTGAGACCAAGTGGAAAATTACGCATGTCCCATCTAAAGATAACGCGGAAACTGAATACAATATCATCACCATTATCAGTCCTTATCGGTCAACTGCTGCACATGGGCCTCTTTCAATGAACGACAAGACGACCGATCTCCTGCTACTCGCATCCATCCCGGACCGGCAACTTCACGGAGATCGTCTTCCCACCTGGTGAACGGTCGACCAGCACTTCTTTTTCCTAAACACGGCCTCCACTTCAGAACCTTACTGGCCCATCTGCCATCTGTTTTTCTGACTGTGTGACCAGCCCATTGCCTTACTCGTTGCGTGATATAGGATTCTTTAGTTCTCTGCCTTATGACTTCGTTATGAATTCTGGCGTACATATATTACAATACATGAACTGTTGGGGCTGTATCTACGCTAGTAACTTTCTTGTGACTACTACAGTATACTTGTATCCTGGTATCTCCGTATCGTAGGTTGAATTCAACTGACATACATGATGTATTATAAACACATACACACTACTACTAGATCAACAATTTTGTGTGTCATGATATATCTTTTCTCAATACATTCATAAAGATTATGTCAGAGGCCTAAGAAACGTGAAAGATAAGTACGTTGAAATGGCAATGTCGGGTCATCTTTATACCGAATTTGTTCTCGATATACAGATGGTAGAGGTTCTGGTAGGCTTTTGGAGCGATAAAATTATAATAAGATAAGTACGTTGAAATGGCAATGTCGGGTCATCTTTATACCGAATTTGTTCTCGATATACAGATGGTAGAGGTTCTGGTAGGCTTTTGGAGCGATAAAATTATGAAACAGAGAGCAGAAAGATTGTGACAAAAGCAAGACTTTCCGCTTTAAAATATTGTTGACCACGATCTGAAGTTGAACGCAAGTAAATGATTTGATTTTTAAGACAAATCCATCGATGCAGACGGTATAGGTACTAGTGCGAGAGAGAGAATAGAAGAACTTTAAACGTACTAATTTAAATTTGTAATAACTGATAGGTATTCGTTGTGATGACAAAAAATATCTCCTGGCATGTCCGATATAAGAAGAATTCACATAGATCCCTAAATTTATACTTCAAATGTAACTAATGAATATTTAATTATACTAGATTATGTCGATTAAACAATGACGTATTGTTACGTTCGGTTCTCCTAGCTTTACGGTGCCTTTAATTTGCTGAGGACTCGTCGTCCACCTCACTCATTAGTTAGCACGTTCACGTTCTCTCATCGTGTCAGTGTCCTACTGCCTGCTACAAATGGCGGCGTTGTAAGTGATAGCACGCTTCTCGGCTCACCTGACAACAGCGTCCCGCTGAGTTAGGAACTTGTACTGCAGACGGAAGCCGAACGGCTCTCCTAGTCTGGTGCGGAACAACTTGACGGAGACGGTGACCGTTGCGGTCTCGCTGTAGTAGAGCGCCGCGCCGTCCGCCTCGCCGCACCACGAGCCCCCGGTGAAGGGCCGGCCGAGTTCCGATAGCTGCATGTAACCGTCCGGGCAGCCGTCCATCGCGCCAGGCGCGAATCGCCCCACGCGGAACTGCTCCAGCTGCAGCTGCACCAGGTCGCCGTGCGTGCCGCCGCCCGCCGTAAACGTCAGGTGACACAAGAACGGTGCACGTGGAGCGCCCCGTAAGGCCACGCCGTACGACACGCCCACGCGCCCGTAGTACGTGCGGTTGCACACCGAACATCCTACCGGCTCGTCGCTGCCGTCCGCGCACTGAGCCTCGCCGTCACAGTACGCGTCCAGGCGTATGCACGCACCGCTGCGGCATGCGAACTCCGCCACGCCGCAGCCTCCCGTGGCGCCTCGTGCCCACGCCGCCGCCGCCACCAGCGCTAGTGCCGCCAGCCTGAGCGCGCTCCACATCTCGTCGCCGGTAGCAGCCGGCTACTCGACCGACACTTACGTCCTCACCCGCTTCACGGAAAACATTTCACGCGCGTCCTTATCCGCGACACCGCACACACGACACACAGAGAAGTGGGCGCTGTCACGCGAGCTGTCACGACGCGGCTAGGCGCCCTCCGGGTGCACCCGACATGTTGCGAGCGGCGAGCGGGACGCGACTGATGAGGGTCGGGCCGGTGCGCCCGTGACGTAATGCCGCGGCACACTGCGGTGCGGAGTCGCGGCTCGCGACGGCGCGCAGGCGCTCCACGCACATTGATCGCCGCTCGCCCGCGCCGCGCCGCCGAGCCCAGCTGAGACCCGCACCGATGACACTGCACTCGCACCGACCTTCACACTCGCGAACTTGCTAAATTATGTGGTAATAGTTTAATAGTAGGCATAATACTAAGATAATGCAAACAAACAACCAAAAAAAATATAAATATAATTTTGAACCAGAGTTCCAACCATCTAATTAAATATGAGGTGATGCCATGCTGCATAGGAAGAGGTAATGCCATGCATACTGCATGACACTACTTGTGAGTAGCCGGTGACTCATTGGGGGGGGGGAAGAGGGAGGGTAACGCATCGGCATAGTAATTATGCTGATGTTCATGGGCGTCCGTAGTTGTAAAAAGACTGCGACTGTTCGTTTGCCCCCTATTCTGGCCACCGCACGCTATAGAATTATTCCACAATGGTATGTCCCCAGGGTTCGGTATTTGGCCCCACATTAAATTGCCGTGACCAGAGTCTTTAAGTTTTGTGGCGTACGCAGACGATATGACTACTACGGCGATCTCGTGGATAGCGTGGGGAACTTTCATGCTAACAAACATTTATGCCACAACTGTTTCTGGAAAAATAGAATCTGAACATAACAACATCTTAAATGATAACAAATAAATACCAATTAGGCAATCACTTTGTAACAGGAATTATTATCTCCGTGGGGCATAGCAGTTGTGCCTCACCTGGCTGCCCATTTTTTTCTTGGCTTGTACAGGTCATTGCAATCTTTTACTGTCTCCCGCTTTGATTGGGGAGGGAAACTGGAATTATTTCCTACTCCTCCTAATTTCTTTTAATTAAGTTTGTTGCGGGTTCCAAGACAGTTTTAGCTATTACCTCGGGCTCCCTGCGGTCATATCAAAGGGTCATCAGTGATAGCCGCTGTCGATCCTAGCGATTCAGGAGTTGCAGCGGTGGGAAAGTGTGGCGGGCCAAGCCCTATTAAAAAATAAAAGACGATTTGACGCTTGCGATCGAGGTACCGTCGCGCGACGTTATCGAACGGAAATGTTCCACGATATTGAACAGTTTATCGGATTGGGGGACCCGTAATAGGCTAACGTTTTCCGTAGCCAAGTCCCAGATTATGACAATTAAGGGTCGTTTCAAAAGCGGACCGACCATTGGGATGAATGGTACCTCGATCGCGAGTGTATCTGTGACTTGTGCTTGGGGTACGCATAGAAGATCCTTTGCGCTGCATGCGGTTTTGATGGGCGAGAAGGTCGCCAGCTCTTTCGGGAAGGTCTCAAGTATCTCTACCTCCTCGTGGGGTATCAAGTAAGCACTTAGTTTCCTGTGCCGAGGAACCTATGTTCCAATCCTAACATATGCCGCAGCGCTTTGGTGTCGACGCTCTCACTTGTACTAGCTGAAACCAGAGATCATGTACTGTGAGAATGTGACTCGTACAAAAACGAGCGAAATATCATATTGGACGGCAACGGAACAGAGTTTTAGGCAATTGAGGACGTTTGCGCATACATGGCACGCGAAGAGGAAGGATACGTAACGACGCAGCTGCGAGATTATCAGGACTGACAAGGCTGATGACAACTTCTGCTTTTGTGATGTCAGGCCCCAGAAAGGGGAGGGCGAAATAACGAGAGGGCACTTGATTAATGTGTATGGAATCAAGAATTGCACGTTGGGGAACAGAGCCGGTGAGCAAACCCCCCATGTATCTCCCATGATTCGCTCCATATACCGAGAGGAGCATGGGTGAAGGTGGAGTGCCCCCATTATACAAAAAAAAAACTATTTTAGGACAACAAAAATTAAAGTTTCGTCACAGTGAAATGTCTAGGAGCTCTTTAAATAATAATAAGTCATGCATCAGATTCGTCTGCTGTCAGCGGCGGAGATTTATTATGTACATCCCGCCAATGGGTAGTTCAAATAAATCCTGCAATAGACTACGCTGCTCTATATACGTAAAACATTTAACACGCCGCGCCCCGCGGTTTCCTTCGCGTAACTGTGCTGGTGTGGGTCGTAGCGTGGTGATACGCGGCGTTTGCTCTTCATTGCTAAATACACTATCAGTCGTAATAAATTGTTTTAAATTGGACAATTAGTGCCTTATAATAGCTTGTTTACATTATCCTTAGAATACCTATGTTTCTATGCGATCATAACTAGTTCCTATTTCATAACTTTTGTTGGCGAGCAGTCTGTGCTCAAGGACATTTACGTCGAACACTCCTCGCCAAAGTTCGCGAGCTATGTTCATTAAGTAATGACAGTTTGAAGTGTGAAAAAATGTGTTAACACTGAAGAAAATATAAAAATGCTTAATTTGTAAAAATGTGGATTACACAAAAACAATACATGATTAAAAGTACAATCATGTTTTACTAATTTTCCAACATATGAATATTAATACACAATAATTGAATATTTAATTATAAATTCAATTAGTTTACAATTTATCATTAAAATCTTTCCAAGTTGTCGGTAGCTTATTAAAAATTTTTGGAGCCATACAATTTTTTTGCATTATTTTCGTTTTATGATGTTTCGCCAACATGACTGATACAAAAATTATATAATCATGGTTGGCTGTAAAGCTGGTTAAATAATTAAATAAACCGCGATAAAATCCTTAGAAGTAGTTTTATTATAATTCGCTTAACTTTATCGCATCCTGCTCCTTCAAAATGATGTTGAGGTCACAGGGATTACAGACCTTGATGGTAAAAATGTATTCCATATGGTCAACGTAATAACATAGAAATTGGGAGTCAACATTGAAGAGCGTGACGTGGTGAACGTTGAGCGTGCGGCGACGGTGCATACAGACACGGGCCGTGGAGGCTTTTGGTATGGAAACGCATCGCCATCTGTTGTAATTCGGAGGATACCGCCGCTTACCTTAGCCTGAGACATGGAGGTGGGAACAGAAATTCATATGGTTCAGCACACACTTGACATCGGTTAGCGAACCCGCATAAGTGAATATTTCATATTATGCATACATCAGAAATTATTTGATTGCACCTAGTCTTTTCTTTTTAAGAAACGAAATTCTTGCCAAGGAATGTAGAGATACAAGAGTGATAAGGTTATTGTTATTCTTTACTACGAGTACAGAAACTGTGTGCGTTTGGGTGAGAGGTTGTGTTACTGTTAATATTCCTAGAATCAATTCAGAAAATATGCTCAACAAATTTTGTGTATAAAAATAAAAAAAATGTATAGAAATAATTTATTGTAATTAATTTGTTAAGGTTCGGTATAGGTTGAATTGACATGTTTATTATGGATCTGGTTGTTTTATTATGACATCAAGTCATAAAAAATTGCCGATGTTGATATAAAATCTCCAAAATTACTATCGTCAAAAGGCTCCGATTGCTCGTTTGCACCCCTATTCTATAAAAAAATTATGCGGTTTTATGAAAACCGAAAAAATCTATGAACTGGAATTTCATTTTTGCATGTGTAATGTAATAAATGTACGTTACAGTAAACATTTATTTGTGCGGTATCAAAATCACTAGTCCAATTTCAAAGTAATTTTCAGTGATTTAATTGGCCCGTGATCTTTGATATGTGTTACAGTGGCAAGTCACCAAGGAGCTGCAGTAAACGTTGGTTTGTACGAAAATACTATTCTACCGTTCAATTTGCGTTAGTGAGATTTCGTTTTATATACAAAATCCATATCTATACAAACCTTACAAGTTATTTATAATTGTATATCTTATTAGAGAATATTTAAGAAGAGGTAGTGCCATGTTGCATAGAAGGAGGTAGGTCCATGCATAGTGCATGACACTACATCCTCCTGTGCAATGGAATTGGGCCGGCACGACCGGGGAGGTACCTCTCGGTCACATAATTCCGCCGTAAAAAGACATTTACATTGTCGCTTTTCGTGCGGTTTGTGAGTAGAGGTGGACCATTGGGGAGGCGGAGGAAAGGAGGGCAACGCATCGTCATAGTAATTGTGTGTGGATGTTCATGGGCATTCGTCAAAAGGCTGCTACTGCTCGTTTGCCTCCCTATTCTATAAAAAAAACAACAAAAAAAATCTATTTTGATTGTTTAATTACAAAATATAAATGGATAATTTACAATTCGATGAATAATTCACCATAATTATACGAATTTGTTATCGTCAGTTGTAATGTATATAATGACATAATGATTATCTTTCTAGCAATAAGGGCAATTAGGTTTTTGTAAATAATAGTTTTAATCGTCACTAAAAGCTTTTACAATGATGGTTTCCTACTAACTATTTATTAACTAAATATTTATTATTAATACAATATTTATAGCCCTTATTTCAGGCCATTTATTTAGGTTTGCAGGCAAGCTTCTTCAAATAAGATACAATTACTATTTGACATTTCGCTGACATGACGTGATATTTAAAAATGAATAATGAAATAAAACCTACATGATGATATTCTTTACATGTATAGAAGGGAGAAGATATTATTCTGTATTAGCAGTAGTGAATTTTGAACAATGATGAAGTTTTTTTTTTGCTCTTGTTAATTTACTGGGCCACGGCTAGATGGCAGTGCCGTTGATATGTCTCGTGTGGCTCTTCACTCGTGAGGTTTAGAGGAGGATATTACATACACACACATACTCAAAAAAAAGACAAATAGAAAGTCGACCCACAAACTTCTCAAGTACAACATATTAGTAGCACATTTAGAAATTTGTTAACTAAATTTTGTCAGTACGAATAAACTGTTTTACTAATATGCAAAGTTCCGGACACACAATTTTCAGTGATTTTAAAGAGTTAGTTTATTAAGGAGTAGACATTTGATTTTAAAGTTTACCAACCACGTCCAATAGATGGCGTTGATATCGCGGAGTTTATCTTAGATGGCGCATCTCGTTCAGTAAGCGCCTGTTACAGCTTTGGCTCGCGTGATTCCGCCTTTGAAAGTGATGGCTATGCCGGCGTGTTTGGTGTGACCAAGGGAGGCAACATAACTGTTAACAATTATGTGGATGTCTATATAACAAAAACACGAACGAAATATTTGCACATACATAGCCCGCTTGACCCGCACGAAACTCGACAGCGTTGCCACTTTACGTTGTGCGAGTGTGCTTCCCCGAAATTTAGAGTAACACTAAGAGAGAAAGAAAGGCTTTGCTGATTTACACCAGCACTGGTCTTCCGTTGGCGCCATTTAGTGAGATCACGGAGCAAGTACACACTTTGAGAAATATAATTTGCGTACACACTGAACATTATAGAGTAATACAATAAATAAAATAATAATAAAATATACAAGAAAATAAAAGTTAAAAAGAATCAAAAATAAACATCCTTGCATGGCACGGACAAATTTTGCAGATTTATTTAAGGTAAATAAGGGTTACTAAAATAATAGGAAAATACTTGGCATTTATACAACAATACATTTATAAATCAAATCAGAAATTAAAAAGTACTAGTATCAAGCTTTACTTCTTCCTCCCTTTTCTGATGTTCGTAAATGTATTTTTAGTCTGAATCTAATTGTTTGTAACTTTTGCAGGTTCCTTATCGGCGTTCGGGTATTGTCCCAGCATTTGAGGCTGCGTAGCGAAAACTACCTCTGAAAGCTGCTGAAAAATGACGTTATGTCGAAAGCTGCTTAACACATTGGGGAGGCCTACCGATTCTCTGCTCCAACATCCACGTCAACTTATCGTGGAGATATCTATGCTGTTTGTAATTCATACGATGTATTCAAAACTCCGGAAAGTAAACAAGCATTATAAAGTGTTGCAATTAAAACCATAGTAACTTAACTTCGACACCAGCATATCAATATTTATTGAATCAAAGGCCCTCGAAAAATCCAGCAACACGAGCACGGTGCACATTCCTTTGTCTTGTGAACTTACATTCATTATTATATTATCGGCTACATCGAGTAGTGCAGTAACGTACTACGTTGCTTTCTAAATCCGGATTGAACCTCAGGAAAAATTTGATATTTTCCGAGATATTTCATTAATTCCTCTCATTTAACTCTGTTTTACGTTGTACCACTGTTTCTTGCAGATAAGTGACCTCGCACGTCGTCGCTATCGGCGCCGATGCGGATTTTTTTTCGAATTCTTCTAGCCTCTGCTCGAGTCCGTTCATGCGCCCAGCCACACTCTCCATAGACGATTTAAATATTCCACGGAACTCCCTCACTTCCTCCACATAGAGAGCAAGCTCACGGCGCATTTCTCGAACGTCCGTATCTAACATATGGATCGTTGATGCTTCCATTTTCACCCTGTAGTATATGATCCGGTGACCCGCAGATGCCCTTTACTGGTGTGCAGCTATTGTCGCCCTTGGGACGGTTCTTACTGCATTCAGGGCAGCCCTAGTCTTTGCTAACAGCTGATTTATCCGACATTCCTACACACATTTTAGGGGGCATATTGAACAAGAGGCGGCACCTGTTGACGTAGAAGTCGAGAGAAGTAATTTTCCACATGCTATACATTTGTCCATCCTTGGATAGATGGGGTTGTAGTTCAACTACTTTAAGGATGGCAGATGAGATGGCGCTGTGGCAGGTTACTTTTGCGTTACTTGATGAATTTTGTTGACGATTGCTTTGAAACGACTAACGTCACGCGAACTCAAAAACTTTGTAACCATAATAGTAAAACTGAAATATCTTTTTATAATACATTTTTTTTTTGTTTGTTATGAGATAACGTTCGCACGAGTACTTCAATGACAGAGGCACATTATTTAGAATTTTAGTCACTGTGTTAATTTTAAGAACATAAAATAACGAGAGCGCAACTGTATGTGTGGCAGTTCGTGACGTCACACCGAAGTCAAATAAAAGATTATTTGGCAGGTGGTGTAGTATAACCTCGGTTTAATGTTCTTTTCTACATGCATTTATAAAACTTAAAACAAAGGTGTTTTATCCTTTTCATTAAACTATGAAACTTTATATAAATGTAATGACACGATTACGAACAATAGTTAAACATTATCAACATAACAACAAAGCTTTGAAAACAGTTAACGTCAGACGTAGGCCTAAGTACTCACAGACAAAGCAAGTCGCAGCAAAGACTTGCCATTACATGTGGCCATTCAATTTCATAATTCACTTATTTTTATATGACAATCGACGCTCATAAAGATCCCCATTACTACTAGCCCATGTGCTGTACTCCTTTCAGGCAACGGGCCACTCGATAATCACAAACGCGACAACGTTTTTGTCACTTGGGGATATCATGTGGTTAGTAAGGTAAGCTCTATACGGGGATGTACTTGACATCGCCGTAAAGTGCTAAATATGCTGTCACATTTCGTACGCTGTGAGTGTAGTGGTGGTGGTGACGACGACGACGACGACGACGACGACGACGACGACGACGACG